>LGRX02034518.1:0-30667 GCA_001247695.2 Cymbomonas tetramitiformis | reverse complement strand
CACCGGGCCGCCTGAGCCCCTCTGCGACTGCCCTGCCGGAGCACTGCTGCTGTGTCTCTGAAGCCGGCTCACCTCCGCCACTCAAGCCACCTCTCCACCACCAAGCCCACATTCGGGACCACCCCGCTTCCCCCTACACGCCCTAGAGCCTGGCCTCAAGAGAGCTTGGCCACCCACGCCACGGCCAGAATGCCCATGGGCTGTCGCAAGGGGCTGAGAATGATAAACTGGGTTGCCCTCACCCGAGCCCGAGCCCCGCCACCGACTTGCAGCCCTCTACCCCCAGCACCAACTCCACGTGACTGAAGCCCTTGCACGGAATGCCTTGCGAGGAAGCTGCGAACTTGAGCAATGCGCTCTACACTTGCCCTACAACTGTCGTGCCACGCTATTCCTACTTGGGGTCCCATCCCCACAGTTGCCTGTGTGGCCCAAGCCATCCCGGTGGCCAATAGTTCACCATCCGGTCGTCGTCTTCCCGACAGCTGCTCACTGTTAGTTCCGGCACGGCCAGCAACCTCGCCCTGTGGGCACGGAAGCCGATGAGATGCCGTATGCTGCCGTGCAACCTGTTGTAAGTGGTCATCGCTGCCAGGATGGGCCCCCGGGCTCTGAGGGGCCCGGCGTGTATCAACTCCACCCGCGAGCCTCCCCACAAAGTGTGTGTATGCTTATCCTTGCGACTCCTTTGGCACCCCGTAGCCACAGGAGACTGCACTATGTACCCACGCCAGGGATTCAGCACACACTTCGGGACACTCATCTGGATTCTCCGGAGCTCACTAGTGAAGAATGGGACCCCCTAAGCCTCGCTGAGCCACCTGAGCCCCTCTGCATCCGCACCGCCAGCACAAAGTGTGCGTGTGTGTGTCTTTTGTTGGCCGATCTCATGCCGTTTAGTGTGCGTGGCAATGGGATGTACTGATGTGAGGTACTGGCGCATCGCTGTGAATAGGAACCGCCGCCGGATGGAAGTGGGTTTTGGGAAGCGGTTGTCCCTGTGGTGCCATTTTGGCGGGCACTGCCTCTTGGAGAGCTCGGTGGATTCGTCTGCCTTTGCTGCAAGGAGAGGCAGAGGGTGGTGAAGTCCACCTTCTGTGTTTTCCGTTGAATTTTGGGTTAGGAATATGTATGAGTTTGTGGTATCTTGGCACGGCCCCGCCCTGCTCGTGATTTGCTTCTCACATCCACTGGGATGATGGTGGGCTGGCTTTTGTTGGCCGATCTCATGCCGTTCAGTGTGTGTGGCAGTGATCAATAAATTCACAAACTCACCTTTTCATACTGCATTGCATTTGGTTTGAGATGTGTGTGCGTCGGTGGTATCTTGGCACGGCCCGGCCCTGATCCTGATTGGCTTCTCACATCCACTGGGATGATGGTGGGCTGGCTTCTGTCGGCGGGCCTCATGCCATTCAGTGTGTGTGGTATTGCCCCTTTAATAGCATCCTGGGTGCATTTGGGACTTGTTCTCTTTCTTATCTGGTACCTCATGGTTAGTGCGCTCGCTGGGGACTGCAGTTCTGCGGCCACAGTGTGAGGTACTGGCACCTCGTTGTGAACAGGGACGGCCACTGGTTGGAAGTGGGTGAATGGGGTGTGGTTGTACCTGTGGTACCTTTCTGGCGGGCACTGCCTCTTCTCGAGTATACCAGTTTTGTCTTGGGCTTGCTCCGTCTCTTGTCTAGTGCCTCATGGCTATTGCACCTGCTGGGAGACTCGTGTTCATTAGCCACTTTGTGAGGTGTTGGCACCTCAATGTGAATGCGGACGACCACCAGTAGGATGTGGGTGATGGGGTGTGACTGTCCCTGTGGTATCTTTCTCGCGGGCGCCGCCTCTTCGGAACCTTAGATTGGTCTGGCACTTACTCCCTTTCTCGTCCGGTGCCTCATGGTTGCTACACGTGTCGGGGGGCTCGTGTTTTCGGACCGGGATACGAGGTGCTGGCATCTTGCCGTAGACGGGGATGGCCGCCACTCGGAAGTGAGTGCTTCTCGGATGCGGCCGTGCGCATGAGCCCCCCCCATTGGTGTGGCCGAGGCGCAGCGGCCGTGCGCATGAGCCCCCCCCATTGGTGTGGCCGAGGCGCAGCGGCCGTGCGCATGAGCCCCCCCCCATTGGTGTGGCCGAGGCGCAGCGGCCGTGCGCATGAGCCCCCCCCATTGGTGTGGCCGAGGCGCAGCGGCCGTGCGCATGAGGCCCCCCCATTGGTGTGGCCGAGGCGCAGCGGCCGTGCGCATGAGGCCCCCCCTATTGGTGTGGCCGAGGCGCAGTGGCCGTGCGCATGAGCCCCCCCCATTGGTGTGGCCGAGGCGCAGTGGCCGTGCATGAGCCCCCCATTGTCCACACCCCCCCCTGGCCACTGCGCCTCGGACTGAGTGCGTCATTGGTCAGCAAGCACACGCGTCAATGGAAGTACGCATTGGCCCTGAAAGTCCTCCGGCTTCTTACGGCCGAGGCGGGTGAGATAGACTCTGCCTTGGAGTCAGAGCTCCACCCGGCCGCGGTGGAAGTCCCTCAGGGCAGCACGCAAGCTCGCCATGTGCATCGCAGCCTCACTGTCTCCAGCATTGTTCCTCGTGGTATCATTTTTCCAATCCCACACCTCCCACCTCTGGATGCCAGAGCCCCGGAACTGCCACTGGATCACCTCCCCTCGTCCACCTCGTTCAACTTTGGCTCCTGAATCTGCTTTGTGGGTCACCCAGTCAACGCCAGAGTAATTCAATCTCTTATCTGCCAATGCGCGGATGCCCTCTCCACCTACCCCTCCACGGAAATCTGGCTCCTAATCCCTGGCCGCTCCCACACTGCCAGCAACCACTCCCTCCCGAGATCCATCTCGCGAGCCATTGACGCCATCGGCAATACCTCCTGCTCGAAACATTCCCTGCGGCAGTCTACTTCGTGTGCAACCAGACCAACTGCGATGGCCCCCTCTCGCGCAACGCCATCCCACACGACCTACGCCTACTCACCAATAAACCCCCTCCCCCGGATGATCTGTCCTGGCTGCTACAAGGGAACCCGCCATCTCCCATCTCCGCGCGCGCACCACCCCTCCAGGAAGCCTCGCCAACCTTCCACACCCTCCTCACCCTTGATCCGCCCCCCATCCCAACCCCCGACCACCACATCCTTGCGCGCTGTGCCCTCCTCGCTGCCCCCGCCCTCACCGCGCCCCTGCAACCGCAATCCCAAACATTGCCGCGGACACCTCAGCAACCGCCACTACGACCACCGCCATCACCCCGCTCCCCACAAGGCATTGACAACATCACCACTACTGCTGCCAGCCCGAGGAAATGGCTCATCTTAGGCTCAGTCTCCATAGGCAATGCCCCGTCCTACACGGCAACATCCCCATGTGGACGCCCATCTCCATTGTCCAGGCACCCGATGTCCTCTCCAGGCGCTCAAAAGTGTTCGACCAGTCTTGCACTGATCGATCGAACCAGAGAGTTTCCCGCCGTGGGGCAAAGGGAGTCTACCACATGGCCGCCCTCTACACTTTGCACCTTTTCCACCATCTTCCTATCCTCGTTGATGCCTCCTCGCAGGTCCCCTCATCCCAGCCACAGCCTGAGTTAAACGCTTCTTTCACCTTCTCTGGGAAACCGTATCCGCATCCGCCACCGACTTCCGCAATACCGAACAACTCCTCCGCCACCAAACGCCCTCCCCACCCTATTCCCCCAACCCCACCACCACCCTGCCCCCACCCCCAGATCCCCTGAACCCCACCACCCTTGCGCTGCCCCCCCTGAATCCCATCTCCGAATCTGACCGCTTGACTCAAGAGTCTGCACGGACCCCCACGACATCCGCCACCAACTCGAAACCCAAGGAACCACCCATGTGCCCTGGCCATGTATCCTCCGATCAGCACGCTATATTGCCCACACCGACCCTGATCTCTCCCAGCGCGTCAGTAATCTCAAACCAACTGACCCGACGAGGGCCCACCGCGACTCAAACCGCAAACAACCCCAGAAGCAAACGAATCCGCTGCCCCATGCACCCCCATGCAGACCAGCCCCCCTGAATCCTACAGAGCAGCGCAAGCCCGAGCCGAACACACCCTTCAGCAAGAGGTCGATGACACCCTAAATATCCTGCACAATGACCAACTGAAGAAGCCGCCGTCCCCAGCCCACGCATTGAAACTGAACATTTGAAGCAGCTGATGCCCGAGCCGAACGAGTCTACAGCAGGAACTTGATGAGATATTTAATGACCTTCTGATAAGATATTTAATGACCTTCTGATGAGATATTTAATGACCTTCTGATGAGATATTTAATGACTGTTGATCAAACTGAAGAGATTGCCGCTTGAACTGCGCCGAGCGAAGCTGACTCGACCCTTGCGGCCCTGAGCGTGCTCGCTGCTCCTGCTGACCCCACCACCACCTCCACCACCCCAAGACCGCCAGCTGCTGCCCCACAGCACCCACTGACCCCACCACCACCTCCACCACCCCAAGACCGCCAGCTGCTGCCCCACAGCACCCACTGACCCCACCACCACCTCCTCGGTGGGCGACGTATTTCTGCCCGCCGCCCCTTGAGGGGGCTACCTCGTCTGCGGCTCAGCTTGGGGTTGGTGTTCCTGGCGGGGCGGAGGTCTGTGTGCACACGGTTCAAGCGTTGCGGGGGGCCTGTCCTTCGTGGTGTGACCTGGCGTTGGACTGCAAGAACGCCTTCAACACGGTGAAGCGGGGGGTGATCTACAAGGAGGTCTCCGACAACTTCCCGGAGCTGCTTGGTCTGGCGGAGAGCAGCTTTAGGCACGAGGCTTGTCTCGGGTGGCAGGGGGATGACGGTGAGTTCAGGTGGGTCAGCTCGGCAGAGGGTGCGCAGCAGGGGGACCCACTCGGCCCCTTCTTCATGGCGGTTGCCCTTCAGCCTGCCCTGCAGGCCACTCTTAATGAGCACCCGGATGTGTTTATCATGGCATACCTCGACGACATTCACATCCTTGGCCCGCCGGATAAGGTCCGTGCGGCTTATGACACCATTGTCCCGTTGTTGATAGCGGCAAGGCTGGAGCTGAACGTCCCGAAGAGCACCGTGTTCTGCCCAGATGGTGCCTGCCCGGAGTTTGATGATGTGGTGGATGAGGCTGGGACCCCCATGCCTGGTGCCGTGGTGCCCTTGCCCGGTGTCAAGGTTCTTGGGATTCCGGTTGGGTCAGACCGGTGGGTCGCTGACAAGTGCGTTGAGATGGCGTTGGCTGCGGGGGCCATCCTCCCTAAGCTGGCGAGGCTTGACGACCCGCAGGTGCAGCTACTACTGCTTCGGTTCTGCGCCCACCCCAGGTTCATGCACCTGGTTCGGGGGGTCCCGCCCCACCTGCTCGCGCATGGGGCCCTGGCCCATGATAATGGGATCCAGGAGTGCCTCCAGGAGGTGGCTGGGAACCCCTACCCGCTGGGGGAGGAGGCAGTGGCCCTCAACCAGTTGCCTACCAGGTGGGGGGGACTTGGCCTCTCTTCGGCGCAGCGCCTGGCCCCTGCTGGGTGGCTTGGCTCGTGGGCTCAGGTGTGGGGCAAGATGATGGTCCTGTTCCCGGCGGTTAGGGACATGCTGCCACACCTTGGAGCCCCGGAGGATACGGAGGTTGGAGGGCACCCGCTAGTGGCAGGCTTGACCGCGGCGATGGAGGATGTGCGGGGAGCACGGGCTCGGGTGGTGGCGGCCTTGGGTGTTGGGCACCCTGTGCCGGAGAGTTTGCGTGTGCCCGAGGCGGCGCCGGTGTGGGGAGGGTTCGGCTCTAGTCAGCCAACGCGTCAGAAGGAGCTTACCAACTATCAACATGGTTCCGACTGGCTGCGTTTGTTTGAAGCAGCGAATTCTTCCGTCCGGGCTCGGTTACTCAGCCTCTCTCTGGATGGTGCTACGGCGCATCTCAATGCCCTTCCCAGTGACGGTGGGTTCCGTATGCGCCCCGATGTTGCGGTTATCTCACTTTGTCTCCAGCTGGGGGTCTCGATCCCCCTTGTCCGGGAGGTCTCAGCGGTTGGGATGTGGTGGACGGCTTCGGCTATCATTACTTGGCCTGCAACCGACGTGGTATGTTCACCTATCGGCATGATGTTGTCCAAGATGTTCTCTACGAGATGTTGCGCAAGGTGTTCGACCCGGCTTCCGTGAAGCGCACGCACACCTATCACCGGAGTTACTCGCCCCGGTGGAGACCCGACATCACGGTCCTTAACTACGATGGCCGGGGGAGGCACCTCATCATTGATGTTGCGATAGGGTTCCCGTGCGCTCAGACCTACGTGGAGGGAGCGGCCAGGGTTCCGTTGCACACGGCAGCAGCGGTGGAGCGGCGCAAGGTGGAGACGTATGGCGATGTGACTCCGCACAGGCTGGTTCCCTTCGCTGTGGAGGTCTTTGGTGGACTTGGGGCTCAGGCCAGGCAGCTTTTGCAGGACTGTGAGCGCAGACGGCAGGATCGACTGGGTCCCGAGTTGGCAACGGCGACTTGGTCCACACCGACCTTCGCCTCCTACTGGGGGCAGAGGATTATGGTGGCGATGCAAGGGGCACAGGGCTTTGGGCTCCATGGCCGGGCCCTTGAGGATTATCCTCAATAAGCATTTCTTGTGCAGCTTTCGGGCTGAACAGGTTTTCTTGTGGTTGCATTCACCACCACCATCACCACCCCCTCTCCCCGCCTCCTCCGCCACCACCGTCTCCTCCGCCTCCCCCACCACCACCTCCATGTCCCCCTCCGCTCCCACCTCCACCACCCCAAGACCGCCAGCTGCTGCCCCACAGCACCCACTGACCCCCACCACCACCTCCAAGACCACCCCAGCACCCACCGCTCGCCAGCTGCTGCCCCACAGCACCCACCGACCCCACCACCACCTCCACCACCCCAAGACCGCCAGCTGCTGCCCACAGCACCACTGACCCCACCACCACCTCCACCACCCCAAGACCGCCAGCGCTGCCCCACAGCACCCACTGACCCCACCACCACCTCCACCACCCCAAGACCCCCAGCTGCTGCCCCACAGCACCCCCTGACCCACCACCTGTGCCAGGAAACCCCATCCCCGCCATCGACCTCATGCCCCTCTATGTCCCCTCCATCCGCCCTGCCACATCTCCGCCCACTCAGCGACAAGCTATTCATAACCTGCCGTCACCACCCCTCACCGCCTCATGCCTCCGCGAGCCCGGTAGACTGGCGCTCCTCCGCGAGCCCGGTAGACGGGCGCTCCTCCGCGAGCCCGGTAGACTGGCGCTCCTCCGCGAGCCCGGTAGACGGGCGCCCCTCCGCGAGCCCGGTAGACGGGCGCTCCTCCGCGAGCCCGGTGGACTGGCGCCCGCGAGCCCGGTGGACGCCCTCCGCGAGCCTGTAGGACTGGCGCCTCCGCGAGCCCGGTAGACTGGCGTCCTCTGCGAGCCCGGTAGACGGGCGCCCCTCCGCGAGCCCGGTAGACGGGCGCTCCTCCGCGAGCCCCAGACTGGCGCCCTCCGCGAGCCCGGTAGACGGGCGCCTCCGCGCCCGTAGAGCCCGCAGCCCGTGGACTGGCTCTCCTCCGCGAGCCCGGTAGGCTGGCGCTCCCCGCGAGCCCTGTAGACTGGCGTCCTCCGCGAGCCCGGTAGATTGGCGCTTCCTCCGCGAGCCCGTGGACTGGCGCTCCTCCGCGAGCCCTCAGCGCCCTCCGCGAGCCCGGTAGACTGGCGCCTCCGCGAGCCCGGTAGATTGGCGGCCTCCGCGAGCCCGCGACTGGCGCCCTCCGCGAGCCCGGTAGACTGGCGCTCCTCCGCGAGCCCGGTAGACTGGCGCTCCTCCGCGAGCCCGGTAGATTGGCGCTCCTCCGCGAGCCCTTCATAGACCACATCATGAGCGAGTGCCCAACAGATGGAGGACACTCACTCATGATGCGTTTCGCTGACTAGAACCCATCCAGTGTTGTGTGACTCCATTTGTTGGGCACTCACAGACCATAGGCCCATGAGCTAGCTCCGTATGATGACTCACAGGCCATCATTCTTAGTCCCCGTGCTCGTTTAGTCCTACCCTTCCATGCTGACCCCTAGAGTGCGTGTGGTGTCACCCGACGGACACTGAGTCTAGGACGAGTGCATACCCTTCTTCTGACCTGTAATCCAAGTACCCCCTTTTCCCCAATATTCCTCTAAGACCAATGCTGGGTTTACACCCAAGGTATCAGGGACAAGTGTCCGGTGAGACCTACACGCCTAGGATATCCGAGTTCTGCTGAGCTTTACTTGATCATCGGTTTGCAAACAAGGAAGGGCGGCCATTTGGCGCCGAAGACAGACAATCCGAGTCACATGTCAGTGTCCAGGTACCTGTGTGTGGTACCTCTCCTTTGCTCCCTCCTTTTCTTCCCGCACTCACCCTGCCCTTCCCACCAGTCTCTCCCTCGGCTCTCTCCCCTTCACCTAGATGGCACTTCTGATAGGCACTCCCCATGCGGCCCGTACGAGTGAGCACAAAGGGTTTCCCGCGTCGGGTAGATTGCATCTGTTAATGAGCGTAGTTGTAATCTCTGTGGTACCTTTCTGGCGGGTACTGCCTCTTCAGGAGCATTGCATATTGGTCTGATATTTGCTCTTTTTCTTGTCCAGTGCCTCTTGGTTGTTAAACTTGCCGGGATACTCGTGCGCGTTCACCAGGATGTAAGGCACTGGCACCTCGTTGTTATTTGGGAGGGCCGCTGGTTGAAAATGGGTGATTGGGTGCAGCTGTCCCTGTGGTACCTTTCTGGGGGGTACGGCCTCTTTAGGAATAAGGCAGACTCGTTTGCTTTCTTTGCAAGGAGAGGCAGGGTGGGGTGAACACCTCGCTCCGTGTCCTCCCTTGATCTCTGTGGGCAGCGCCTCGGTGCCGGCTTCTGGTTAATGCATGCCTGCATCTTCCATTGTCCGTCCATTGGTTTGCATTCATCGACCAACAGGTTCGATTCATCGACTGTGAAGCGCCACCAGGGTGCATACCGGCAGGAATTGTTTACTCCGATAGTCGGGATTCAGCATGCAGAGTTGCGTGAAGTCGCGCAGTCTCATATGTCTGGCAGTCATTGGTATATCCATCCATCCATCCATCCATCCATCCATCCATCCATGCTACTTTGCATTGGTTTAGAGGTGTATGAGTTTGTGGTATCTTGTTACGGCCACGCCCTGCTATCGCAACCCAAGCAACCACCATTCATATGCCCCTCCCACAAGAGCAAGGTCGAGTCCGCGCCCAAGGTATCAGGTGCAGGTGCGCAGTTCTGGCTTATTTGCCTAGAGTTCTCGAATCCTGCTAAGCTCTCCTTGGCTAACGGTTTATTAAACAAGGAAGGGCCGCAGGAAGGTCCCGTTGGCAGTCAAGTTGTGGCATGGGTCTGTGTCTAGGTATCTTGCGGTTCGGTAACTCTCCTTTGCTCTCTCCCGTTCTCTTCGCATTCACCCCCTCCTCTCCCACCAGTCTCTCCCGTGGCTCTCTCCCCCTTCTTGAATGATGCTCCCGATTACATTCCCTGTGCGGCCCGTGCGAACGAGGCACAAAACGCCCACCCGGATCGGGTAGATTCCATATGTCTGATGACTTGCTGAGAAGCTCTTGAATGCTTCTCACATCCGCACCGGGATGATGGTGAGCTGGCTTTTGTCGGCGGGCCTCATGCCGCTCGGTGTATGTGCGCGCACGCGCACGCACACGTATGCGTCTTCATCATCCATTGATGCATTCATCATGCATGCTGATAACTCTTCCTGCACACGGTTAGTTGGCCATTGGGGGCATGCAAGCAGAACACATTTAGTTCATATATCTTGGACATTGGTATGTAATGTTGCATACCCGTTTATGACTCATGCATACCGGCCATGCCTTCATCCATGCTGCTATTCTTACAAAATGTGTTTGTGGTATCTTGGCACAGCCCTGCCCTGTTCTTGCACATGTCTCTTATCCATTGGGTGGTGGTGGGCGAGCTTCAATTGGGAATGTGACGCCGCTCAGTGTGCAAGTTTGTCTTTCCCTCACTCTGCGACATGAGAACGAAAAGTCTCCTGAAGACATTGTGGTCGATGTCGCACATGAGACACTACGAATTTCTAAGAACCAGCCATCGTTTTTGACATGCTCCATTGTGCTGCACATATTGTGTCCACTTGTGTACAAGTTGGTTGCAGGTGGGCTTAGCAATTGTGTCGCTATTGGTTGGTGTGCACAGGCATACCCTATGGCGATGTCATCCATTTGAAGAGGGCTGCACAGTCACGCAACAAGGTGGATAGGTTTATACCACTTAATGATATCGTCGATAGGATGAGCTGCATCCTTTTCCCAATCATATGGTTAGCATTATTAGATAAAACACTTGGCAGCCAATTATCCATCGGCGAAATAATTAGAGGGACGAGTAGTAGTTGAACATAAGGTTAGAGGTATTGTAGGCGACCAGAACATTTTGTGATTGCGATGCATAGGTAGAGCTATTTTCTCGTTTTGCATGTTCTCGTAGCATGTCATTAATTATTTCAATAATCGAGGTGATGAAAAAACTTGCAATTTATCGCATGTACGTTTAGGTACTTTAGGTAGATGGCCCAGAGGCATCTGTGGTCCTTGATACCAAACGGGTTATGTTGAGAGTGCTTGAGGTGCTCTTACGAGGTTGACAGATCATGCTTAGGCTCCACTGCATGAGTTAGACCAAGTAGCCCGTGCTCCCTGAGCGTCAAGGACGGTGGAACTGCTGCCGTACCTGGTGTGTTTGAACTTGCCACGAGCCATGGCGGATTAATGATGAGCATGGAGTGTGGAATAGGCGGTCGATGTGAAATTGAATGATCTTGTGGTGCTGCGGTGGTGGGTCCGTTTATAAACTTCAACGGGCCCAGAAAGTGCCAGGATGGATTTCAAAGTCGCAAAGTCAAAATTGGAATTACTGGATGAAAATACAGACATCCGGCCAATGGATCTCGAGTCTTGATATGCCATGGATCGATTCAATAATTGATATTCGCCTATTCGATATTTTGGTCCAATTCGAGATCAATGTCGACGATATTATCGTTCACGTCTTTGATCAATTTCGATATTTCGTTGTTCAGATCAACCATCAATGTCGATATTTCGATCGATCAATCGATCAATTGAAAATATTTCAATATTCAATCATTTGTGATCAATAGTTTCGACATTTTCGAAATATCGAAACAGCAATTCTACGTCATGGTATTGTTAATATGTCGCAACAAGTTGTTGCGGCGTGTTAACCCGCTTTTCGGAACAGAGGCACGAGAAGTTATGATTGCGGTGCCTAGTGCTGAGCGCGGACGAGTGCACCGACGATGACTCGAACGATGAGCGCTGAGCGACGAGCAAAGGTGAACGGTGCACGATGAGTGGGGCTTGACCGCAGATGGGCGGAGACGATGTGACTCTAACAATGAGCGCTGAGCGACAAGCAAAGGCGGGCGCTGCACGAAACAGTTATATGGCAGCGACGACGTACAATATACGATCGATGAGGCGGTTTCGGGTGTCGCGGGCGAGTTTATTCGTGTATTTGTTTCCTTTGCGTAATAAGCTCCCAGGAAGCGACATCATATTTTTGAGACGCAGTGAGAGATAAGCAAGCCGACAGTACGACCGATATTTTTTCAATTACAGTGCTTGTGAACGGGAATGCTCTCGTTGATGGAAGAACTAATATATAGTATACAGCTCACTCGGAAACAACAGGTGAAAACGCAGGTGGTAAGCTCAATATAATCAGTAGTATAAGGTGAGACGTGATAAAATACACAGGGCATTTCCTTAGCAGGCGGAATAACGGAATGGCGGAAGGTGACGTGGCAACTCAGTGCGAGGAATGACACACGGAGGATCCGTCGCCCTCAGCGTTGAGGGGAACGTGGGACGATCGCCATCACTCGGGACCGCTCTGACGTGATCTCGGGAGCTCCGACTTTCGAAAGGCCTTTCGAACCCCCTCCCTCGTTTCACCCGGTTCGCACTGCCGCAAAGGTACATGTTTGGCAATTGTCGTGATCGCGGCTTCCTGCGGGTTTGGCAACAACGGTTTGCCAACGGCGGGGAGTCGCGTCGCGTCGTTGCGTTTTCGCGGAGTTCATTGTTGGAGCGAAATTTTGATACGGATGAGACACGCTACGCGCACCTGCTTCCGCAGCCAATCATCGATGCCATTTCTAGTCTGCCATCTAGAGTACATCCGGCAGATGGAGGGCTACTTACGATGAAAAATTCAGGGTGTCACAACCCGCGGCTTATGGTGGCAAGATAGTCGGGTTTGGGCGCTTGGAGCAGTAGTCCTGGAACATGCGACAATTGTGGTGAAGGTCACGATCGTGACGCGACAGTCGGTGACTGGGTACGGACGTACGGCTGGCTGGGCGGTTGCATATAACCCGTAACCGGTTATAACCTTGGGGGGTCAAGTTAGGTAATAACCTCGGTTATATCCTTGCTAGTCTATTTAGGGCAAATGGCCCAAAATATAACAGCAGGTTATAACCGCGAAGTCCAAATTCGGCTAAAACCGGGGCTATAACCGAGGTTGCTCGAGGTTATAGGCAACCCAGACGGCTGGGTGTTACACTGTGTGAGGAGATAGCGATTGTAACATATAGGGCGGCGTTGCCAAGTTTGAGCAGACGCTCATTATTGTTTTGCCTTCGCAGAGGTAGAGAGAATCTTGGAGACCTCATTCAGACCGCGAAAACAGCAGTGTTGATACTGAAGTAATTTATGATATGATATTTCGTTGTTTGCGAATTTGTGGTGCTTGCTTGCGCAGTGTTAATTTTGAGTCAGTAACGGAACTACGTGGCAATGGTCTTTTTTCAAAACAATAATGAGTGTTACAGACAACGGTGCGATGTCTGTAAGTACATGTGCAAAGACTTGTCTTTGTTGAACGAAGTCTGTTAAGAGTCGGGTTTGGAGTGTCCCAACTCGATACGACTGATCATAAGAGTGGTGCAGTCAGCAAGGGGGGTGCGAGATGCGGGTATTCCACGCTATCGTCTTACATGCGATGCGCCGCAGGCGCGATTTATTTCAATACTACCATATTTTACGTCGAACTGTGGTCCCGAGACCAAAGCTCCCCCCACCTCCCTCCGGCCCCGAGACCAAAGCCCCCACCTCTCGGGCCCAAAGGCACAAAGCCCCCCAAAAAAACAAAAACGATTTGCATGGCATTTTTTTGAAATTCAACGTCCTATAACGCCCCATGCACGGATGTGCTTCTAGTTGGTTGAGAAAGGCCCCTTTTGGCCTAAACAATCTAGTACCATTGCGGGGTTAGGAATTGGGGTTTGCATGGACTTGGCATGACCACTCACACCTTGGGGTGAGGTGGTGTCACAGGAAACATGACTTTCCCACGGTGTGGTGGGGGGTCTGGTTCCTCCTAGTTTCACCCCTTGCTCCGACGGAGTGCCGCTGCCATTGTCGTCTGTCACCGCTCCGACCGACCGACCGTTCCGCACCGCACCGATTAAACCCCCAAGTATTTTATCGTAGGCGGTTTTAGACCGACCGGATCACCACATGTGTTTCCTGTGTTTTAGTGATATATATCCCATATATATATATATATATATACATATCTGATGAAAGAAGAGAGAGAGATATATAGGGTATATAATTATATCACTGCAGAGACGGAAACTTGAGTACGTTCGGGCTTCCCGATAGAGAACTAAGATGAAGATAATAAAATACTGAGGTGTTCTATTGTCGGGCGATCACGGGGTGGCAGGTTGCGAAGTGACACTCAGGGCAAGGGGTGACACTACGAGGACAATGACTGTCATACGTGACGCTACAAAGTCATGTTCCGCGCGACACCACATCACCCCGAAGGTGTGAGGTCACTGCAAGATGCAACATGCTCCCTAAACCCTAGCTAGACAGGTTCATAAATTGTTCCAGGCCCAAAGGGACCTTTTCCAATCCATCTCGAGGCGGCTCTCCGCATGGGCGATGCCCTAGACTACAAGAACCGCCATAGCTAAAGGACGATATGAGCTCTGCGTCATCTTCGAACTCTCATGGAGTTTTTCAACCGATGCCTGCGCGGTGCCATGACCTAACGCGGCCTGGTACCACCAGAGCGGGCGTGGCAATGGGCGTGAGGTAAAAATCACGGAGGGCTCCTCTCTGCACGCCATGTCGCAGGGAGGAAGGAGAATGGATGCGATGGGTGCGGCAGCACCACCACACGCCACCACCAGACAGTGGCCAAGAGGCGCGCAAGGTGAAGGGCAAAGCTGAGGATGCCGCGGGGCGAGCTCGCATAAGTCAAAGCTCTGGTTGATGGCGAAAGCGATGGACTCGAGTTTGGTGTCTGGTGCATAATCACCACCAGGCACCACCAGACCATAGCCAGACCAGTGGTAGAACCCCGTCGATGTACTCGGAGAGACTCTGGGACAGCCCGAACAGCGGCCAAGCGCGCACGCTGTCGCTCAGTGGACATAGTTCCACCGCAGGCCGCAGAATTCTGCGAAGAGACGACAGGGTTCGAGAGCGAAGATCCAACTTTTCGTAAAACTGACAATTTTCAACGATGAAAAAGTCAAAGTAGGGTGAATTTTGACGGGGAACACGCTGGTGACGTAAAAAATACCGTGCGGTAAGCCACCATTCGGACAGAAGGGGTGCTGCTGTCCAGAGAGGTAAAACCGCGAATATGATGTCGTTGGACTCGTAGCTGGCGATGCTCGTGAGGCCAAACGCGGCGAGATACGTCACGCCGAGATGAGACCCGCAGCCGTATTTTTTACGCGGTAACAATGGGGTGTTCGTTGGAGATGCAAACGGTTGCGCTCGCTGGAGATGCAAGCTGGGATGTCGCTGGAGATGCAACTGTGTCGCTGGAGATGCAATTGTGACCAAAGCCGCTTACCAAGTTGATGGAAACAGTGATATATGTGTGAGATATTGATATTGATATATATGAATATGTATATCACGGCTACCGAACGTACGAAGCTGGACAGCAGAGGTCCCAGAAGTCACAATAAACTAAGATGCGATAATAGAATACCTTAGGTGTTTTATTGGCCATCTGATGACAAAGACGGACACATGCAAGATGCAGGTGACAAAACATGACGAGGGGTGGGACACCGGAAGAGCCACTCACCCCCAATTTATGGGGGGGGCGGGGGGGGCGAAAATCTGTCTTTCCATGACAAATGCCATAAAAATAATCCAAGTGGAACATGCCCATAACCTGATGAAAGAAGATATATATACATATATATATGAGCCCGCCGCTGGTATATACCAGCCGATTTCGGTACAGGCCCGCCTGTACCGATTTCACTGGTACAGGCCCGCCTGTACCGATTGGCATGACCCTACCGCGGTATGAGCCCGCCACTGGTATATACCGGCCGTGTTTTTCGGTACAGGCCCGCCTGCACCGATTTCACTGGTACAGCCCCCCCATGTACCGGGTGTATGAGGGGTGTTGGGAGATGGTTTGGGGGTTGTTTGTGCATAGTCTTCTAGGGTGTATTGGGGATGGTTTGGGGTGTGTAATGGGGATGGTTTGGGGGTAATGGGGATGGTTTGGGGGATAATGGGGTTAATGGGGGTATTGGGGATGGTTTGGGGGGTAATGGGGAGTAATGGGGAGTAGCTGGGATGGTTTGGGGGGTAATGGGGATGGTTTGGGGGGGGTAATGGGGATGGTTTGGGGTGTGTGTGGGGACATGTGGATTGGCTTGAGGTGTGTTGGGGGATTGTTGGGGGGTAATGGGGAAGATTTTGTGGGTAATGGGGGTAATGGGTAATGGGGCATGGGAATGTTTGGGGTGTAAGGGGAAGGGGATGGGGTTGGTTTTAAAAAGTTGGGGGACTGGGGGGATACTGGGGTAATGGGGGGAATGTAAAGATTTTGTGTTAGGGGGCAATGGGGATGGGTATTGGGTGGCTGGGTAATGGGTAATGGTCTCCGCGTCTCAAATGTCTCATTAACTCCTATCCCATCCCCCTCATTACCCCCATTACCCACAAAATGTTCCACATCCTATCCCCCCACACACACAACAATCCCCCAACACACCCCAAACGAATCCCCATTACCTCCCTCCCCCACCCCAAACCATCCCCATTACCCCCATTACCTACAAAAACTTCCTCCATTACCCCCATTACCCCCTCCCTCCCTCCCCCCTCCCCAAAACAACTTCAACACACTCCAAACCAACCCCGCTACCTCCCTCCCCTACACCCCCAAACCATCCCCCATTACTCCCAAACCATCCCCCATTACCCCTATACCATCCCCCATTACCTCTTCGCCCCCAAACCATCCCCCATTACCCCCCAAACAATCCCCCATTACCCCCATTACCCCCAAACCATCCCCCATCACCCCCAAACTATCCCCAACACACCTATTACATTCAACACACCCCCAAACTATCCCCATTACACCCCAAACCATCCCCCAACATACCCTAGAAGACCATGCACAAACAACCCCCAAACCATCTCCCAACATCCCTCATACAGCCGGTACAGGAGGCCCTGTACCAGTGAAATCGGTACAGGCGGGCCTGTACCGGAAAAACACGGCCGGTAGCAGCGAACGCGGCGGCCAACCCTGATGGAAGCGTATACAAGGATGAAGGATCACAAGCTGCTGGACGTTCAGTGGGACATTGTGAACGAGTCGATCTACATCCTAAATTTGACCACGGAGTGCATTAACTTGCTGCAAGGAACGGATTATCCCACTGCCAACCTTGTCTTGCCCCTCATTGGTTCTCTCGCTTTCAAGTTACACGCTCTCACACCAGTGAAGTATGAGACGCAAGTGAGGGACATCTACAATGAGGCGGTTAAAATAGCTCGTGAACAGTTGTACCAAGCAGTGTGCCGCCGTTACTTCAACGGACTTATGGAGTGTAAGCTGGAGGATTTCTGCGTCGCTACATGTTTGTATCCACGTTACAAGGACTTTGAGTTCAAGCATGTAAATAAATGGAATAAGGGTGTGTCTAATTAGTTGTGATGTGCATAACGTAACTTGTAAAACACTAACTTTGTGTTCAGCACTTTTGGCAAGTGAAGGATTGTGGAAGTTGTTTGTGGCAGTGTCGACATCGGTGTCGGATCATATCCGTAAATAATCCGACACCGTTAAATTTTCAGCTGCACCGCGAGTATCCGTTACTTCGGATCGAGGGAAGGTACCTGATCCGATCCCGAACCCGTCATCGGTTCCAAAAAGAGCTCTACACCGACACTGACAGGATTTACACCGTAAAGAAATAGAGCTGCGCCAATCCGACACCGATCGTGCGGTTGGGTGGGGAGCCCTACGCCGACACTGGCAGGTTCTGCACCGTTAAAAAATCGAGCTGCACTGCATCTGACCGACACTGGCGGTTCGATCGGACCCCGTCCACTTCGCCCGACAACCACGCCCATCTAGGCCAGTTTTTTGCCGACCTCCCTCCGCTCGTTCCAAGAACTAGGTCGTCCCTCCCTCCCGCTACACGCCAACGCCTTCATGCCGTCATGCCGAATGAGATGAGTAAGGCCAAGCAGAGAGTTTTTAGTCAGCCTACCATCGACGCCAACCTCTTTATTAAGCAATACCCTGGAGAGGTGGAGCAGGTAGCTTTGAAAGTAGTAGTGAACGTCCCGGGGCACTGGTTCAATAATGCTCCCGACAGTGCAAAAAATAAGCAATTCCGCGCGGAGGCAGTTGGATATTGCGACGCTAAAAGGTTTGGCAGTGGACAACGTGCTACAAGATCCCAAGCTATTCGTTTCCAAGTCTGCGAGGACGCTCGCGACGACCCCTCTCACCCTGGCTACTGGATACAGATTTCTTCATGGAACCGTTTTTGGCATTTAGCCAATACTGTATGTTCGTATGTATAAGCTCATATGTTGGGTGCAATTTCACCCTCAAAGGCTGAGTACATCAAAAGTTAGTCCCCTATTGATAACCCTATCGGTATCGCGGGCGCACTAGAAAATAATTTCAGCTCCGGATGAAACGTGACCGGAATCATGCGTGCGATATGCCAATATGTTGCCGAAGGCCTGCACCGGCCCGACACCGATTACAAGTGCAGGCCGAAGGCTTGCACCGACCCCGACACCGATTACAAGTGCAGGCCGAAGGCCTGCACCGACCCCGACACCGATTACAAGGCAAAGATGCCAAGCTAACTTGGCAAGGTCGGACAGGATCCGATGTCGACACTGGTTTGTGGATTGACGGTGTGCTTACATGTCGCGGTGGCAGGTACCTTAACGGTGGAGAAGGCCCAAGGGTGGGCCCGTAGTTGTTGGCAGAATGACTGGCGACCTATTGCTCAAAACGGTTCGTTGCAGGATCCCGCCTCGGTGTCGATGGTTAGTGCGCCACAGAGGTCTGCCCCTGCCAAGAAGAGAACCGTGACGACTGTGGCCAGCTTTTTAGATACTGATAGTGACAGTGAGGATGATGAAGTGGGCGAGCTCATAGTGGCGGAAAGGGCTGAAGATGAATTTGAAAAGTACATGGCACTGCCTGCAGCAACAAAGCATATGGACCCTCTAGTATGGTGGAAAGCTGCTGCTAAAAACCTCACACACATGGCCAAGATGGCGAGGCAATTCCTGGCTGCGCCTGCTAGTACTGCAGGTGTGGAGCGTGCATTTAGCGCCTGCGGCCAAATGCATAGTGACCTTAGAAAGTGTCTAAAAGAGGGTACCATAGAGCACGCACTTATGGCAGCGATGAATTAGACTACTTTGTTATTATAATGTAGAGTGCTAGAGTCCAGCATTTGCATGGAACAATAATGATCGGAATAAGTCCGATATATCGATATACAACTGTATACTATACAGTTGTATTAGTTTACTGGTATTACTCGATACCTATTTGTGCACCTATCACAATATCGCAATCGACTGATACCTGTTCTCCTAATATTGGCACAGGGTAGAAGTCTTCCAAAATTCTTTACGGCCCGTAAACTATATTTCCGCTGGCCCGCTTTCGGCCAAAACGGTCAAGGAAGAACAATGCCCGCCGCAGGCGCGAAATTTTGAAATTAAGTATGGGGGTTTGATAAAAAGTAGCATAAAATGCCTATATTTTTGGCCGAAGTTTGGCCGGCTCATATTTTTGTGCGGCCCGGGGGCGAAAGCCCCTTCGGCCCGGTTTCGGCCCGGAGCGAGCTTCTGCGGCCCCGGGCCGGCCCGCCACGGTAAGACTTCTACCCTGTATTGGCATCGGTTAATAGCTTAGTAGGATGGCATACTGTATCGGTATCGACTAATTGAAAAAATTGGATATCGGTATCGACTAATACTTATTTTTGACTTATCGGAAAAAACTAATACCACCTAGATCCAACCGATACCGTGCCTTGGCATCCAGGACTCTTTGGCAACGAAAATGCGAGCATTCCAAAGGTCATGCTTCGAGAGGCAGTCGTCACGCGTGGCCTGTGACAAAGCAGCCACCAAAAGATGTAAAAGGAAAATAGGGGATCGGGGCATGGGGCAAACAGTCAGCAGTGGGGTATGGGGCATGGGGCATGGAGCATGGGGCATGGGGAATACAGTGTACCGTGGGGCATGGGGCATGGGGCAAATGCTGACCTCTGCCGACGGTTCGCCTGTTTCCGGATCGAAAACCATAGCCCCTTCAGCAACCCGAATGGTGCGCCAGGCATGTTGCACGTCTTTTGGTTTGATATTCTGGTTGTTCCTATACTGGAAACGGAGAAACTCGCGAAGAATAGGACTAATCTCTGGTCTAAAGAAACCAATACGGGTGCCGTCTGTGGTCCTGAGATCGTGAATTGAACACCTGGGAGGGCACGTGCTGATACAGTGGTTACGATGTTCCATGTTGAGGTAGGTTACTGGAACGACAGGAATCTCGTCACCCAAAGAGGAGCGCACGGGCACACCAATCCGAAAGGATGCAGAGCAGCCACAAAACCGCGCAGATCTGTTTTGCTTGACCGATGTGGCCATACGTTGAACAACGCCTTCAGGAGGGGGAGCACATGCGGCTTTGCCAGCTTTGCGTTTCGACCAGTCCGACTGGAATCCGCAGCGACACGCGTAGTGATGCTTGTACGGCCAGCCACCATGCGTGGGACGAGCCTTGGCTAAAGTGCGATCTGTCTTGGGTGGTTTGGTTTTCCTAGTGGCGTCCTTCCTAACGCGCATGATGGAGAACTGCTCCGGATTAGGATCACTGGAAGGGGATCCATAGCAACCTTCGCCCCGAATGAAATCTTGTACGCGAAGAACAGGAAGGTAGGTTGTTGGGAGGAGTTTAGGAGGTGATGCTCTCGCCATGGTCTCCCAGGACCAGTGAAGATCGTGGCGAGTAAGGCGACCCCAAGGGATGCGGTATTCATGACAGCCAGTGGAGGATAAGGTGAGCACGGTATCGGCAAGGACGTCGGCATGGTCAGAATGCATGTTGGGGCAAAGACTGCTGGCTCTGTGCGAGCCTCCGCGGTGCTCGCATGCGAGGCAACCAAATGCGCGACGCAAAGCCGAACATGGCGCGTGAACGCCCGCAATGGGTTACGCGTGAAAAGAAAGACATGCCTTAGGAGTAGGAAAGCAGAAGACAACGGACCGGTAGAGGCCAGACACTGGTCACTGATCTATTGGGAAACGAAACGCCCCACGCTGGCGTCGTACCAAGCTGGAATAGTCCACTTAGGCACACCGTGCGCGTTGTAGAAGGCCCAAAAGAATCCGCAATCTCTATTTGGTGGGAGCCAGCGCCGAAGCTGCACTCTGAACGCGAGTGGAAGATGAATTGAACCGTCGTCTACGTCTAAAGAGTAAAACTCTAAGCGCCAGTGACGAATGCGCGGAACCGCGTAATTTCTGGTTTGTCTAATAGTAAAAGGATTGTGAGGACGAGCAGCTTCAGCTTCAGGATTGGGGGGACGCAGTGGTACAACCATGTATGGCTACTGCCCCGCAGTCCTTGTGGTAGGACCAAATCGACGATTTGGTCCTACCACGAGGACCATTGTTCCGATAATTTAATTGGCCATCTCCCGTGATTTGTGGTGTCTAACCAATGAAAGGTGGTATATATAGGTCCTATATTAATTTATTTGAACGCTGGTTTGGCCTATATCCATCCCATATATCCATGACGAACGCATTTCAAACCTCTACACTCAAAATTTTCAAAACGGATTTTTTGGAACATTCAAAATGTGGCAAATTAGTGACTCATCTTCAATAATTTTTTACCAATCATATATCAACACTACACCTGCGCGGATACCATCAAATTGAACCTATACATATGTCCCAATCATATTTGGGCGGTAGGCCCGGTTGGAATGCATATATTGGCTCGTTGGCTCGTTGGCTTCCCCTATAATATATTGGCTCGTTGGTTTCCCCCCTAAAACAGTGGCCACGCGAGCTGACCAGCAAACCATCATAATTGCTTGCTAGAGGGCATATATCGCAAGGTTGGTGTGTGCGGCACATTAAATCTTCAAGTATATATGTATTGCGAATTTCTGAAAGTCTAACATCATCCAACTATCTTATTTTTCGACTGGCGTGTACATTTTAGAATGGACGAATGCCAATTTCTAAAGTCCGAAATTCACTAAATTCGGAATTTGCATTGTGTTGAACATGCGCCATGCTGAAATAGAGCGGAAATGATGATGAGGGTGCGAAGTAACCGATTCAGTTATCTTATTTGGTCATAAACTCAAGATGTATAACCATGAGCATCACCGTGAGCCCCCCATGTGACTCCTAATATTCAAAATAACGGTGGTCCTTGTGGTAGGACCACCATTTTCTTCAAGCTTTTGGTGAAATTACACCCCTAAAGCGTGTCGTTCAACCACACACCTAAAGTCTCATGGGGGCCGCCGCTATAAGAAATAAAATTCATTTAACTCATAAATATCATGTGCAAATGTTGCCTGTGCCTCAAATAGTCGATTTAGTGATCGAAACCGCAATTGCCCATTAGTCCTTGTGGTAGGACCATGAATTTGGGTAGTAGCCATGTAGAACAAACAAAATGAATGCAGGGCGGCTGTTTTTTGGAAGCATTTAAGTACAGTGAAGTGAACATTTCGCGGGAAGAATGGAATCTAGGGAGCGAGCAGGTACGATTTCGCCAGAAATCGCCGGCGAAACGAAAGCGACAACGCTTGCGTCACGCGTTGACGATGTCAGGTCGCGATTTCGGGTCATGATGCGACGACCAGGTCATGACATCCTTCCCACCCAGTGTTCGATAGGCTTTTATCATCTTCCGCGGAGGTGACTCGGCCCGCATTGGGAATTTACTTCGGCCACATTTCGGCCCGTCGCGGCCCGAACCCAAAATTGCCCGCCGCAGGCGCAAAATTTTAATTTTAAGTATGACAATTCGTCAAAAATCGATAAAATTTTGGAAATTTATCGATTTCCCCCTCAATGCGACTCGGCCCATCCGCAACTTTTCCTTCGGCCCGCCTTCGGCCCGGGCCTCCGTGACACGGCCCCGGGCCGGCCAATCCCAGGAAGATATCTTCCCTGGTCTTGGCTCTTGGGTGCATTTCAGCGTCAGACCCGAGACCGCTGAAAAAAGTAAAAACCCCGAATGTCATAGAGCTAGTGATGTAGAGGAGAGAGAAACGGGCAAACGAAACGGAAAGTGAAAGACTGAAAGTGAGATCTGTGATCTCGAGAATCATACAGCAAAAGATCGCGTGGATCGTGGAATCGTGAATACAGTTTTTTTATTCTTATTTTTTTCAAATTAAATAATTACGGAATCATATAAAACGCGAAATTATTTAACACAATTGTTTAATTCAAAATTTAGACGACTAAATTTTAAAATAAAATAATTAAGGCGGCGACTAAAAAGTAAAAATGATCCAATTTCGGTGAAAATCGCGCCCACAATTTTCAAAAAAATCGCTTGGTGAGGCTGACGAATGGCCCTAAAACTTGGTAAACTTCCGCCCGCGGTTTGGCTGCAATGCCCCAAAAATTTCGCCCTGCGGGGCGAAAATTGGAAATTGACTAAAAATAATAATTAATTCCCAGCGACTACTGTACTGTAATGTCAAAATAATACAGCCCCCGACTTGTTCGTTGTTGTAGAGCTATGTGTTATGTTATGAGCGCGCTTTGGCATGAGCGCGCCAGGCGCGCTCATGATTAGCACAAGCGCGCCGATTAGCGCGCTTGTGCTAAACAGTTTCTGGCACAAGCGCGCCTGGCGCGCTCATACTAAAAATCGGCGCTCATGTGCGCGCGGCGCGCTCATATAAACGTAACATGCAGGGTTCGGCGATCGCGGAATTTTGCGATACGATCACCTTGTTCGCGATCAGATCGTATAAGTCAAACATACGATCAGCTTGACCAAAAAACTGAAATTTATACGATCATGATCGCGATCAGATCAGATCGCGATCAGATCGCGATCAAGCACTGAAAATCGGGATTTTCGCGCGCCGAGCCGCGGAGACGAGTTGCTGAAACGTTGAGACTCACTCATGCCGTGGAATGAGAAATTGAGGTCAACAGGTCATATGCAATCATTGCGGTGATATGAAATAAACAAATAATGGCGTGAAATCGGAAATTGCGGTCATATGCAATCCCCTTGCGGTGATATGAAATAAACAAATAATAGTGCCGTGGAATGAAAAATTGCGGTCATCGATATGCAATCCTTGCGGTGATATGAAATAAACAAATAATGCCGTGGGATGAGAAATTGCGGTCATATGCAATCCTTGCGGTGATATGAAATAAAGTAACACTAAACAAATAATGCCGTGGAATGAAAATTTGCAGTCATATGTATGCAATCCTTGCGGTGTTATGAAGTAAACAAATGCCGTGGAATTAGGGTCATATATGCAATGAGGAGGCATTATTCACAACATTTTGATAAATGCAATGATGGCAAAGAGGGATAAGACATTATTTCCGATATTTCATGAAATATTGCTACTTGTACAAATATTACTTCCGAGTGCCATATATGAAATATGCTAAGCACACTCATCATCATCATGAGCTACCGACGTCGCAAACTGCTGTCTACTAAGATGGTTGAAGTTGGTAGGAGTGTTGTTCTTAATGGACTCAGGATCAATGGGCGCGTGAGGGTCAATTTCGGGCTTGTCAGAATCAAGCTCAACGGTTTGCTCAACAAGCTCAACAGACTCGACCTCACTGGCTATCACGACGAGCGCCTTGCTGTTTTCAGACTCAACTTCAGGTTCCAGTACGTCACACACCGTCTCGCCATCTCACTTTCAGGGTTTAACAGTGACCGAAATTCTGCCTCGGTCTCCATGTCCATCATACAATTCAAAAACGGATATATGAAAGAAGCAGCGACGGTCTCCACGCAGCCAAGGGATCGGTTCTGATGTCCACGATGAAGCAATGAGACTAAGAAAAGCGCCGGAACACCGACAGAGTAAACCCGATTTTTGATCGCGATCATGATCGCGATCAGATCGTATAATCACAAAAAATAGGGGTGATCGCGAACAGACCATATTTTATACGATCAGGCCTGTTCGCGAACTGATCGCGATCATGATCGCGATCATGATCGCGATCAATTTTGCGATCGCCGAACCCTGGTAACATGTGTTTGTATTCTTTGAAATAAATATATAAATGAATGATGAGATGATCAAACGTTCAGATTTCAGATGGCCTAGCGGAGATCTCAAAATTGAGATCGAGTCTAGTATCATGCAAAATCAAGGTTTCACGCACAGATCAACAGAACCGTTCCTCTTCCTAACATGAGTACCTTGTAGTGTTCTCCTAGACCTACGCTAGCTGGAGCTGAAAGAAGTCGGTTTGGTTGTGTGTCACCCCAGACCCCGAGATATCTCGCACAGCTCTCAAATGGATAATAATATATATTCACACTGACATCAAGTTCCAGTGAAATACCGAGAACACAAAATACCAGCTTCGGGAACTTTGTAGAGATGTGTGCCCTGTGTCACGTCGGCCGAAGATATATCCTTCACTTGCAACATTGATACGGATAACTTTTGAAGATACTTACGCACGGCTTTGTCTGTGACTGCTGAGAGATGGGGAACGTTACCTCGAATATGATATCTGAAGATACATGTTCGTATAATTACCGAAGTAAACCTAAAAGGAGGATTCCAATTGCAGTGCATGTCGATGGCATGCTTTCTGATGACATACCACTTGTTTCCCGGAACAGGCCTGGCCAAATTTCCGAGAAGCTTTTAATGGATGACGACGTTGATGTAGACACTTTCCTTCCTGCGTGCTGGGCTCAACCATTTAAGTACACCTGCTGTCCTATCGTGGACACTTCTAGCGACGAAGTCACAGTTTTCTTCTCCAACTTACCTGATAGAGATGAAGAGGTTTCTGAAAGATGGAACAAATCTACTACAGAAACGCTTAATGATGTCGACAAGCACGGCGCTGTAGGTGAAGAGGATTCTGAGCGGTCAGACCGTAACTCGACAGACCGTAACTCCTTCTACGAAGCACCTGACGAAATCCGCATATCACACCAAAGGGAAATCACCATGTGCAGGAGTCCAGAGGAATATTGCGAGGTATTTTAAGGGCTTCTTACCTGCTGTTTTATGTACTGTATGCGCTTAAAACTCGTCAAGTTTTTTGAGATCGGATCCAAGAAGAAGGGACTCACAAACGTATGTTATGTCAAAGTTTCCAAAACTGACACAACCTAGGAGCAGTCGCTATACAGCAGTATCGATGGAATATTTTGCCTCGATCCTGCGCTCCTGGCGAACTGCTCCTCCCCTTTTGCCCCGCGTCCCTCAGCTATGCCCTCCGTGTCCGTCCTTATAGGCATCTCAGTCGTTCTGCTTCTGCATCCGTGCTCACCAATTGCCTCACTCGAGATCCTGGTATAAGTGGAGGAATCAAAATTTCTATTTGCCGCGAGTCCCATCCCGTGTTGGCCGCAACCGTCTGCGTGACTTTGGCTTACTAATGCTTGCTTTCTCGCAGTCCCTTAAAGGGAAAGCACTGCTCATCGCGGCCAAAAACGGAAATGTGCAGAAGGTGGTCGACTTGCTCCAAGCAGGCGTGCCGATAACTTCGTGTGATGAGGTGTGCTAAAGCCGCTATCAAAATCGCATTCGCTGCCACTCGCATCGCTGCACTAGTTCTAAACTGTTTCAACTCTGGGTCTTGGCCTAAACGGTTGTTTTTTACCTGGGATTCACGAAGCAAGAATTCTCTCCTGTGAAGTTTGCCTCTTCTTCTTTCTTGACTCTCGTCCGAGTTCCTTGTAGGCGGGCGCCACAGCCTTGCACCTGGCGGCTGAGAATGGCCGCCAAGAGGTTGCTGCCGTTCTCATGGGAGCGGAGGCCGAAACCAACGCCGTCACGAAGGTAGGTTTTTTCGAGCTTGGTCTCTGCTCTGCTGTACTCGTTTTCCCGGGCTCCAACGCTCCTTTCTTTGCGCATCCCACTTCCAAACAAACGCTTATCACTTGCTAGAAACAGTGGTCAGGCGCTGCGCTGCTTTTTATTCACTTTGATCGAATTAAACTCCTGCTGGGGACGTACTCAGTATGGCGCAACACCATTGTACGCGGCTGCCTTCCGTGGACAAAGCGCTATCGTGCAAATGCTCGTACAGCATCAAGCTGACTTGAAACTTCAAACGAGGGTGCGTTCAGGGCCCTAATTCTCAGCTGTTCTCGCCTTACCCCGCTTGTCATCCCTTCCACATGTCTGAGGGATGGTAGCCTGGGAAAGGCACACGTTGGTGCGAGATGAATCATCTTTTATGTCGAAATACCTTCAGTCATCGTGCCTCTTCCATTTCTCACTGTTGAAGGAGAGTTTAGTCAGGTACTCGACAGCGCTAGGTGCCAGCGAGGACCGCCTCGCGTCACTGAAGGAGCTGAGAAGCTGCTCAAAGCGACCAGCGCTAGGTGACACCTAGAGGAGAGCCCTGCGAGCGCGAGTCCTTGACTAACGGCACGAGCCTAAGGCGTGCAAGCTTGGAGGAACTCAACTATGAGCGGAGTGGGCGTGGCTGGGTTTTCCGGGAAAATGCAGAGCGGGGCAACGGCGCTGCACGCCGCAGCACAGAAGGGCAACACCAAAGTGGTTCAGCTCTTGCTTAGCGCCGGAGCAGGCATCGCAGAAGTCGACCAGGTGAGCGTCAAGGCACGGCCTGCAGAGTTATCTTCAGTTTGCCGTCGTTACCAGGGGGCCAGCGCGGCAGAAGTCGGCCAGGCGCTGGTGCATCGCGGACAGCTTTCGGGGCTGTTATTTACGGGTCAAATACGGCAGTAATTTGCCTGGTAGCAGAGGGGTAACTACTGTAAATTGTGTTATGGCTCGTGGGAGATCAGAACATGGCTACACCACTCCATGCTGCGGCGCGACGTGGCTTTGCGGACGTCGCGAAGCTGCTGATATACTCCGGCGCAGCAACTGACGCGCGCACTGCGGTGCGCGGCTTCACACAGCATCTCCCTCCCTCTGGTTTCTGTGTTTCACCTGGCCCGACTGGCCAGCTTGCCCAGCCCCTTCCTCTTCGCATTCTCGTACTTGCTGTGTGCATCCATGCAGACTCCTTGTAGGCTCGTTCTGGCGCAAGTCTGATCAAGGGCTGGTGCGGCTGGGCGGCTCAGAGTGGAATGACGCCTTTGCACGCTGCAGCCGAGAGAGGGCACGACGAAGTGGTGAAGGTGCTGCTTAATCACGGGTCTGCCACAGACCCGGTTACGAAGGTAAGTGCGTCACAGCTGACGGCCCGCACTTAGGACCTCACCCGGCGCCCAGTCCCCCAGTCTTGAAGATGCTCTTCCATAGTGGAGCCGCTTCTCTGCGCATCGCCTTCTTATGTATCAGGGACAGAGTGCTGTGTGTGTGTCTGCTTTGCATTTGGGTTGGGAATATGTATGCGTTTGTGGTATCTTGTCACGGCCCCGCCCTGCTCTTGATTTGCTTTTCACATCCACTGGGATGATGGTGGGCTGGCTTTTGTTGGCCGACCTCATGCCGTTCAGTGTGTCTGCTGGGGATCCTAGGTACTGCGCTGTCCCTTTTGCTTCCTCTGACCTAAACCTTTGAATCCATCCACCCGACCTCCTTGCTCAAAAATCCTCCGTCTAACTTAACACTACACTTGAAACCCATGGAACTTGCAACGTACTCACATCCTCCAAGCTTCTCCTTTCGTCGCCGCCACGAACCTCTCCCAACGCAGCGTGTACCACCCGACCCCACCAATGCTCTCCGCCTATCAAAATACGAGTGCTCCTAGCAGCTGCTGCTACAGCATCGCCTGAACAAATTAGAAGCACAGCCCTCTCGCACAACCTGCTGAACTTGCCGATGACCTATCTAGGGATCTACTTGGACGAGGTTGCCACCCTTGCGTATCACACGGCTTCAAGGCCCGATATTAGCTCCCTGGAATCGTCCCGACAACCCTCGCACCCAGCCCTCTAATGCCCAGTCCGCCTTGTGACCGACCAAGCCCTGAGGGTGGTGCAACGCCACAGAAAGCACCTATCCAGACCGCGAGTAGGTCAAACCGCTGGAGCTCTTGTTCAGATACTGTGGCCTGCTTGCTGTGCAGTGACCAGCGCCTGGCTTGTGTCAACGCTCAGCACCTCGTCGTGCAAATCAGTGACTCTTCCACTGAAGCGCATATTTAAAAGCTAACTGAGGAACTCACTGTGATAAGTCTGTGAGGAAAGCTAGTGGCCGCCTCGCAAGCCCGCGCGAGGTCCTCAAAGCGCGCCACCTCGCCAGCCCGCGCGAGGTCCTCAAAGCGCGCCGCCTTGCAAGCCCGCGTGAGGTCCTCAAAGCGCGCCGCCTCGCCAGCCCGCGCGAGGTCCTCAAAGCGTGCCGCCTCTGCCGTGTTTCCTCAGCAAGAGTGGGCTTCTTGGATACGCTCTCTTGGGCAATGTTCTTGAATGGTTCTGAGGTGCCTCCCTCGGTGGGGGCGGAGCTGTTGCAGAATGGAGTCACTCCTCTTTACACTGCGGCGATGAATGGCCACAGGTGCCGTGCTCCTCTGCCCTCCCACTTTAGTGCCAGGAGCGCGCAGTGTCCTCAGCAGAAGTTCATGCGACGTGTGGGTTGGTGGCCAAGTATGAGAATGATGCCAAACGGTAGGAACCATTTATTTGTAATGGCCGGAACCATTTATTTATAATGGCCGGAACCATTTATTTACAATGGCCGGAACCATTTATTTATAATGGCTGGAGCCATCTAGGATATGTGGCTGCGGATTAGAATGCCATCACATCACTAGCACCGTGCTTTCCAGAGAAGCTCAGTATGGTGCTGAGTGCTGTGGTGTACTTCCAACAGTGCTGAGCCTACAACGCGCTGTGGGTAAGTGCACGACGCCATCACAGCAGAGGCCGCAGAGCCCTCTGATGAGAATCGCGCGGGCTGCTGGTTGCCGTGGCTTCTGATCCTAGCGCACGTTCGGTGCGGGTGTTGCAGGATGGTGGTCGTGACGCTGCTAGCAGCAGGTGCCAATAGAGATGGGATGCTGCCGGTAAGATCGCGCCGCCAGTCAATCCATTGGTGCTTGCAGCAGGTGCCAGAACAAATGGCTGCTCTGCTGAAAAGAGCTTACCCTCGGGTGTCAGCACCGCTGTTGGGCTGCAGAGACCGATTATGTGTGGTTGGCTAATGCGCTCGACGGACTTTCCTTTTTCTGCACAGATGGCTAATGCGCTCGACGGGATTTCCTTTTTCTGCACAGGTGGCTGATGCGCTCGACGGGATTTCCTTTGTCTGCACAGGTGGCTGATGCGCTCGACGGGCTTCCCATCAAGGTTAATGACAGATTTGTCCAGGAGAAGATCCCCATGTCACAAGGTGTTTTCCACATTCATTAACCATGTGCATCGTGATGCACTGACTTGAGTGGTGGAAGGCGATACTGTTTTGTTCTGCTCTTCAGCGGGAGGGGATTTCATTGCGCCCTGCTCTCTATCGCAGAGCAGTCACCAGTTTTGTTTGTTGTATTGTCATGACCCACACTGACCAAGTGCTGGCCCCTCGGGAGCTCCAGGTAAAGAGCCGCAGGAGGCACTGCCGGAGACAGCTGCAACTCGCGTACGCAAGGATGAGCAAACAACCATGTATGCGGAGTCTGGACTGTGGCAACTTGGATGAGCGCAGCTTAAATGTGCGTGCAGCTGCTGATGGGCTGGAATCTGAATGGCTTTCGTTGAGTGTTGGCTCAACAACAGGACCAACCATGTAAGCTGACATTGCCCGTTCAGGGGCCATGTGGCTGATTCATGCAGTGCCACAACCACCAGACTCCACACCCACTTCATCCGCCACAGGAGTCATTGTCGTGCGCTTCTTGGCCATTGCTGAGTGTGAACTTGCCCGCATGCGTATGCAAAATGATCTGGGCTTTATGAATTGGGAGCAATAGAGCTCGTACGCGCAGCATTTGCTAAACCGTGACTAATCGGATTTTTGGTATCACTATATGCAACTCATGAGGATAAGAAATATGGATTGCCATTTGCAGTATCACTTGGAACGAGTGTGCATCAACTGTTGTAGGGATAAAGGTCGGACTGAGAAGTCGCGCCATCCACATATCGAAG
>LGRX02034517.1:29609-113786 GCA_001247695.2 Cymbomonas tetramitiformis | reverse complement strand
TTTCGAGCGCAGTGGATTGAACACTGTCAGCCATACAGTGAATTAAATTGCTTATCGACGAGCTCAGAGATCAGGCACACAGGGTATGAAGGGAGACGGTGGGTTGAGGACCGGCACCGGACAAGGGCAACCGACAATGCCGAGTGCCGACAGGCGTGCGCACTTCGTGGAGGCACAACCTGGAGGGGACACAAGACGACACCTCCCGGCAGAAGCAGGCCAGAGCGCCGCAGTAGCAATAGGACAAATGAACGATACTTGCAGAGTAATAAAACCTATTGCTCGTCCATATTAACAGCCTCTCGTAATCACACCCCCAACTTGATAACAGAGGGTGACCACCCGGAGAGAAGCGGGTTCACAAAATTTGGCAGAATGTTGCATTTCTTGTCACCGAGTCTCATGCTTCCGGGACACCTTGAACCCATAATGAACCAGCAGCCCGCATTGCCCATCGTTGCATGCCTCGTGACGATAGGAATTATGGTTATTACCTACCGCGAGATTCGAATTAGAATAACACGAGCGCAACGAACCGACTCTACCTCAGGGGGGATCGTGGACTCACACCACGACCCAGAAGTTTGGATTTGGAGAAACCAAAGGAAGAACACACCCTGGATGCACAAGAGGGGGAAGTGGTACTGGAAAGAGGCAATGGACGGGGGTAGTCTCTTCTATGTCAACGGCACCGAAGGGAGGACATCCCTCCGCAGGAATTTCGCGGGGAGGAACAACAACTGTGTTTTTGTTCCGGTTGGCAAGCTGCGGAAAGTTAGGAAAGAGCTCAAAGACAGGGACAAGAGCAAAGCGTCTCTCAGAAAAAGGGAGGCTACGGACCAACCCTCCGTGGGGGGGGATGAAAAGCGGCCTCCCCCAAGGAACCCGACACGGGGTGCGAACCCCCGAGGGGAGGGGGGCCTCTACACGGTAGAGGGACGGGTATCGGACGTGCAGCTTGGCCGGTACCTCCACACAATTGACCCGGCTCCGCCGGAGGAGATGAACCAGCAAAAATTTCTCTCCAGATTGCTGGCCAAGGACGGGATTGATGGCCTGCTTGCGAACGGGAGGTTCGCCTATCAGCCACTGTGTGACGGGGCGCACTGGAGGGCCCTCTTCTTCGACCAACAGGCGGGGGAAGGGGGAGGTACCCACGTGCACCTATTTGACTCCTACGGACCCAACCCGAGGGAAGGGGCGAGGGGGCATGCGGAGCTGCTGAACGCCACCCGAGCATGGGCCGAGAGAAGGACGAGGCAGGGGAACCCTACCGAAGTCACGTGCACCAAACTCCGCACCCAGTATGACGACTTTCAGTGTGGGGTCTGGGTTGCGGTAATGGTGGCGGCATGGGGTGATTGGACGAAATCCCCAGAGAAGTCAACCTGGCCAAGGGCGGCACACCGAGCCGCTGGGGGCACTGGGAAAACGGCAAACACTAGGGTGGCAAAACAACACAGAATTGTCATGCAAATCGCCACCCAGCAGGAAGAACACGCGGAAGGCCAGGCCGACACCCGGAGTGGGAGCAGTAGCCGGCAGAAGGGCAGTGCTCAGGCCGCTGCAACAAGTGACGGGAAGTGGAGAGGCACCAGTCCAGCCGAAGAGACAGCAACGGACAGGCGCAAAGACTATACTTGGCAGCTGGGGCAATAGTACACGGGAGTCTGAGAATAAACCAAACCACCCCAGCGACAAAGAGAATCAAACACCCCCACCGGATGCTGGGGAGGAAGGCAGGCTGTCCCTAATGACCTGGAATACTAGAGGAAGCGACCACGCGTACTATGACCTCGCCAGGAGTTGCGAGGGGCACCAGCCAGACGTGCTGGTTCTCACCGAAACAAAGGCGGCGGGCCCTATGGGCCCAAAGAAACTCCAAGGGTTGGGGTACAGCGCCTGGCACTCAGCACCGTGCCATGGTGTCCAGAGGAGGGGAGCGGATGGCACTTCGTACAGAGGGGGGGTGGTCCTCGCCCTCAGACGCCCTTACGACAGGACGGACGTGCGCGCCAACCGCGAGGTTCCCAGATGCGCGAAAGGGTATCTGCAGCACGTAGTTATCACGCTACCGAGCGGCATAAAGGTGCACGTGCTCGGTGTCTACAACCCCCCCCACCCTGAAGAAGAGGTGGTCAGGACGTGTATCCGGGAATACATAGCCCGGGAGGCTGCAGTGGCTTCCAGGAAGGGGGAGCACATGATAGTGGGGGGAGACTTCAATGTCGCGGAGACCCCCCGGGAGCAAGATGGGAAGGAACAACGTGCATGGAGAGCGATGTCTGAACGGGCAGGCCTTGCGGAGATCAGCTGCCCGCAAGGGCCCACGTTTGGGGACCACAAAATCGATGGGTGGCTTGCGTCAGAGGAACTTCAGCAGATCGCTGACGTACGGCACCCGATCGACACTAGGGCACACAGACACTGCAGCGACCACCAAGCGGCAGTAGCGGCGGTGCCGCTGTGGAGGCTGCACACGACCACACCGGCTGTGGAAGAGCAGGCGAAACCCGACCCCGTCACGAAATATCAATTCCCAATCTCCAAAGCCTTACAGCGCACGATGACGGCGGCAATATATTCGGCGCTCCAACCGAGTCTCAGGGAGGATGAATTCAAGACAGTGATCGAAAACGCGGTCGACGCGGCGGAAAGGGGGAGCCCGGACGCCAGGGAAAGAATTGATGAGGCCGGGAAGGCGATTGACGGGGTCCTTCAGCAAGCCATGCAGGCCGTGGAGATCCCCCTGGAAACCGTCAGGTGCAGGCCCAAGGTCACTAGGGACCCCAACACAGGGGTCAGATTACCGAAAGCTAAATTTAGGAAGCGTGACAAAGCGCTGAAAGCGGCGGCAGTCCTACAGGAGATGCTAGCGATAGAAAGGGCGACCGGAGAGGCCCCCAGCGCGGCACTGCTGGAAGAGGCCATGGCGGAACAACAAGACACGGCGCAGGGCCTACCCGACACATGTGCGGAACCGGAAGACCCCCACTGGTGGGTGGAGTCTGAGATGCACAGGTTCAGACAGGAAGCTAAATCTGTTATCAAAGACCACAAAGCCGAAACCTGGGAGACATTTGTCCAAAAATTCCGCAGCAACTATTATCGAATGAAAAAATCAGCCCACAGGTTCGTCTTTCGAGACCGCAATGCACTCCCGAAAGGAAGAACCGTGGGGATATGGGACAGAAACCGCAAAATGGCAGTCGGGGCGGTGGCCACTGCGGAGGCCTTCTCGGGGCACATGGCCCACTCGGACCCGTACTGTTTCGAACACCCCAGGACGGACCGACTGGACGAAGAGATGCCATGGCTGGCGGCAGAAGCCCCGGATAGAATGAAGCCGGGGCAAAGACCGAGGAAAACGGAGCTTGGGAGCAGACTCACTATTGAGCTCTACAGACAAATTGTCAAACGGCTCCCCAACGGGAAGGCGGCCGGCCCGGATGCGGTACCAAACGAAATCCTCAAGGCCATGCCGGAGGAATTCCACGAAGTTCTCTTCTCACTCATGAGGGCGATGTGGAAAGCGGGGATAACCCCAGGCACGTGGAAGCTTGGCACCTTTATTTACCTACATAAGAAGGGGGACACCTCTGTGTTTTCCAATTACAGGCCCATTGGGCTTCTCCGCACAATTCTCAAGCTTTACACGTCGATGGTCACGGAAGTTCTATCCACGTTCTACGAGGTAAACCGAGTATCCACAGCCAAGAGCAAATGGGTTCTAGGAAACACAGAAGCACGATCAACCAGCTCCTACGGCTGCAACATGTTATCGAGGACAGCAAGCTGTCCCGCAGCCAAGTGCATGTTCTCTACGTGGACTTCGAGAACGCCTACGGGTCGGTGGAGCATGACAGACTCCAGCACACCATGAAGTACCTGGGGATCCCGGAGGACGCGGTCAAAGTGGTGGCAGACCTCTACGGGGGGGAGGCCCACAGGTCACCTTTTAGGATGGCCTCGAAGATAGAGCACCACAGCTCGGAACCCCTTATGGTCAAAAGGGGACTAGTGCAGGGAGACTCGCTGAGCCCCCTGCTCTTTATTCTCTACTTGGAACCCCTCCTACGCTGGCTCAAGGCGGGCAACAAGGGGTATCTGCACCGCCTCACGGATTCGGACAAACAAATTCGCACTTCCTCGGCGGCATATGTTGACGACCTTGCCCTAGTCGCAGAGTCGGCGACGCAGCTGGCGGTGCAGGTCAGGAAGCTGGAGCTCTACTCCAACTGGAGTGGACTTCGAATCAACAAGGCTAAATGCGGAATTACGGGAACGGACGAAAAGGGATCCCCGATCCTTGAGGAGACATACGAGGATGTCACCATGCACACCCCCGGTGAACACACTATTCGATGAAAATGACATTATCATATGTCATTTTTGGATTTATATATATTTCAAAAAAATCAGGGTTTAGTGATATTTATGCGCGAAATAGGGATACATAAAGGCAACAAGCTAGAAAAGTGCAGTATGCGTACAATGAAAACACCGAAATATGCATACATGTATCATTCTTTATTCAAATGTTTACGAGCAGAGTACTTTTCACCCTATACCGTCGAGGCATGACTGATACTATCAGTCAGGGCGGTCGACAAATCCTACTAATTTATGCATCATTATCATCTGCGTCATCTTCATCTAATGCGTCTTCCTCAGATTCGGCAGTGGCCGCTTCCTTGCCCTTCGCCGTCGGTTCGCTCTTCTGTTTTGGCTTCGTCTCGGCCGTTTGATCGGGCTCGGCGTCGAAATTGGTCAGCCGTTGCTGCGCAGAGCTGACCATGAACTGGTCGTGGTCGAAGCCGATCGCGTTCATACCACACCTCATGGCGGCCATGGACGTCGAGCCGACGCCGCAGCAAGCGTCGAGAATCCAGTTGAGTGGATGGCCGTTCTCATCCACCTTGCCTGGATTGTCACCGAGCATGTGGCACTGGATCAGCTCCATCAATAGTGCTAGGGGTTTCTGATGGTTATTCACGACTTTGCCCTCGCGTTTGAACATCTGGTGCACAACCGGGAAGCCGCGCAAAAGTGACGCGCGGCTGTAACGTTCACCTTCCCCCAGATCAAAGTTGAACATCCACTCAGGCTTTTTAGAAGACTGCCCCTGGGCATCGCATTTTACATGGTACCCCAGGACGCCACATTCAACGTCATTGTAGCGTACGGACTTGTTGGGGTTCATGTGCACGTTCGCCTTGTGCCAGAAGAACCGCTCCGCGCGGCCGGAGCAGTAATTGTCAATCACCTCCAGGAAATCGTTTTGTTGGGCGAAACCGCAAAAAATAGCGACTGTCCATGCCGGGGAGGTGGTCTTGGCGTTGAAAGACTCCAGGAACGGTTGCACCTCCTTCTTGGTCATCGCGTCGGGAGTCTTCTCCTTGTCAAGTTCGTAATTGCAGTCGATGATCGTCCCCGTGAAGGGCAGTCTCGGGACGTCCTTCATATCGGTCATGCTGCCCTTGACGATCTTCCAACGAGGTAGCATCGGCACGTTCTCCTGATGTGTGGGCTCGTCGTTCTCCAGACCTGCCTCTCCTGGAACCTTAGCCTCCGGCCCGTCGGTCCGCGCCTCCCGATAGAGTTTGATGTCGACTTTCACCTCGATCTGTTGCAAGCCTTGGATGTGAGCCGCGCTTGGTGCCTGCGCTTCTTTGAGATTCGCCCGCGCGTTCTCGACGTAATTCAAGATCGCGTGCGGAACTTCCCCAGCCCCCCCCGGCGCGCTCCCCCCTGAGTTGAAGGTAAGCAGCCGATCAACGACTCGATTTTCTCTTGGGAGCTCCAGTAGGGGGTGAACTCCTCCTTGAATTCGTCCCAGGTTTGCAATCCCGCCGCGGACACCAAGTGCTTCTGCACCATGCGTTCCTTCTTGAACTGGCTTATCATATCGCCCCCTCTTTTAGTGAGGTCTCCTTGTCAATAATCAGGCGCAGATACGTGTCCACCTTATCGAACTCCGCATCCCCCGCCAAGCCGCTCAAGTTAATCCAGAACGTCATACCCATGGATTTGGCATTGTGGAGAAACTGAGCTTCTTCCACCAAAATGCCTGCCCCTCTAGACGAGCCCGCTCCGTCCCCGCCTCCTCGTTGCACCTCCTCTTCCAGCTGTAAGTAAAAAAAAACATTTTTAGCATGTCTCAAAATATAGAAAAGGATGCTTTGGGAGGGAAAACACTGTTTGAAGCAGAAGCAAAAAATAATTTACCTGTCGGTTGGAGGTGGCCTTTTCCCCCAGCTTTCTTGGAGGGTCCGCTACCGGGCGAAGATGAGGCCTTGCGCTTTTTGGTTTTCGAAGCCAAAGGGTTTTTCATGCCCTTCAGGTCAAACCTTCTGTAAGCCTCAATGATGCTAACGCAGAGGTCCCACGTCTGCGGCCGGAAATTGGCAACGGTCCAGTGCATGAAGTATCAATGTGTTGATAAAGCTGCCGAACACGGAATGCTTGGACATCGCTACTTGCTTCACATGCGTCTCCATCGACGGGAGAAGGTGAGGCATTACGGGGTACCAACTTGTGACCCGATCGATGTGAGCGTCGATGTCCTCGTCCAGCACCGTCACCGTCAGCTCTACCTCAGGGTCTCCCTCAGGCTTTTCCTCCTGCTCAAACATCTCCCGCTTCTCGATGTACTGGAATCCCTTGGGATATTTCACGGGATCCGGGATTGCAAATCCATGCTCTGATTCGTATGTCGCCATTTTTTCCACCAGCCCTCCGGCCTGGTACCCCCCAGGTTGATAAGGGATACCCTCTTCGGCGTCCTCGGGGACGCTGGCTTCGAACTCGGAGATCAACGCTTCTCGGTAGACGGTGTACACGACCCCATGCTTTTCGAAAAGGGTCGAACGGAGCCCTTGCATGAACTGAGTGTTGTATTTGCCTTTCTGCTTCTGATCGATCAAGTTCTGCATCTCGCCTAAGAACCGAATCATGTCAGGCGTGAGACCGATGTAGATCTTGCTCTCGAAGAACTGGAAGGCTATCTCCAACGGGATTTCCTCGTGACACTCGTCGGTGGCTTGATAACAGTGCTGGTGCCCAAAAACCTTGCCTCTGTATTCTCCCTTCAGAGCTTTTTTCAGGGAGAATTCGGCACGGGTTTTGACATCGTCGATCGCAACGAGACCCGCATTGAAAGGTGCCCACGGGTTCTCCTTCCTGCCGGACTTGATCTCGTTCACCCAGCCCCTCTCTTGATCCCGGCAGGCCTCGCACCCCTTCGCGTGGTACAGGCATTCGATGGGGAGACGGACCACACTCCCTTGCTCCGCCGCCTCGTCGGTCGACATCGGATTCGGCCACCGGTGCTCCATCTCGATTTTCTTGCACAGCTCAGCTTTCTCCGCATAATCTAACTCTATTGAATGCTCCACTTTCAGCTTAGCGTGCCACCCATGTGCGGCCTCCTCGGCTGCCTTCCTTGCCTCAGATGGGGTGGCCACTTGAGACATATCCACATTAGCGCCTGCTCCAGTAAACGCTCTGGAGCCACCAGGTCCTTGAAGGGCGCGTTGGGCAGCACGCTCCACTGCCGTTCTCCTGGCAGCCTGGGACAAGACGAAACTGTTCATTAGCTAATGAACGCCTTCCAGCCCGATAAGGGCTCAGGGCGCGCGTTTCGAGGCGGAAAGCGTTCATTAGCTAATGAACGCCTTCCGCCCCGGTCCAGGCTCAGGGCGCGCGTTTCGAGGCGAAAGCGTTCATTAGCTAATGAACGCCTTCCGCCCCGGTCCAGGCTCAGGGCGCGCGTTTCGAGGCAGAAAGCGTTCATTAGCTAATGAACGTTTTCCGCCAAGGGACAGGCTCAAGGCGCGCATTTCGAGGCGGAAAGCGTTCATTAGCTAATGAACGCTTTTCGCCCAAGGACAGCCTCAAGGCGCGCAAGGGACGTGCCGAAGCGTGTGCAACAGGTATTTCGCCACCAAGGCTGAGGTCATCAGGCACTACCGGTGGCCTCTTGCTTTGCCAGAAAGGAGCTGTAATCGACGATTTCCACGCCGTGTTTACATAGCTCGCCAGATAGAATTCCTTGCTTTTCCCCTCGTTTTCTGCCCTACTTTTTAAATGTTGCAAAGCTGAAAACCGATTTGTGTGCTTAGGACAGCTCAGGTCTTCCTCAAAATTATCGATGTCTAGTTCGATCACAGTGTGCTTGTTGTTTCTAAGAGCGACGAAATACAAAATTGGAGTTTTGTTTTCAATTATACTATACGCAACACGTCTTTCTGAAAGAAGAAGACCTCCTTCTACAGTCGTAGAGCTGTATTGAGGAAAACTATAAATCATTTCTTCACCCATATCGTTTGGGTCATCAGGGTGGATTATTATTCGCAAGGTGTCTGCAGGATTGTCGGATTCTAGCGTTCTAACAATGCTCCACTTGTGGCCAAGGTACAACTGGAAAGTATGATTTTCCCTCAGTGCTTAAATTGTTTCTGCTGTCGCCATACTGAAATGAGAGAAATTGGCTGTCAACTGTAAAAGGGGTGTGTGTGAAAGAACTTTGGAAAAGTGATGTAACTTTACTAAAATATTGTAAGTCATTTCTGGCGGCTAAAAATGACATGTCAAATATCGATGACGATTTCCGTCAAAAATGACATCTGCTGTCGCTTTCTGATTCGGTGTGGTCAGATCAAGGATGTGATTTTAAGATATGCTGGTGTCATTTGCGCTGAAATCGAGAATCGATCGATTCAGTAAGCTAGAAATTCTCCGTTGACTCGCAAGTTCATATCATTTTCAGAACGAAAAAAACGGCTTCATAAGCTAATGACGGCTAATTTTGACGAAAATATGTTTTCTATTCCTTTTGATGAGGGTTGCGAGATTATCTGCAAACCGTGCCCGGGAATAATTATTGAAGATTCTATGGAAATAGGGACTGACTTTTTTTGAGAATGAGCCAATTCCAAGCACAGCCCCGAGCGCAAATACGCAATTGGTTCTTTGGAACGCGCCTTTGACGTCTAGATCGGAAGTTAGCTCTAATTCTTCACGCGTTTCCGGGACACGCGCTTTGCGCGAAATTGACTTACAAGAGATAAAAAGCAGACTAGAATCAGAATTTTCAGAGACAAGTTTAGACTTGCTTAATGAAGAACCTCTTCGGTGCATTAACGGTGAAGTAAACAAGCAGATTGTAACGCGCAAACCGTACGAATCCGACATACGCAAGCAGAAATATACAGGCGTAATTAGTATCAAGCAGCGACGTTTGCAGGCTGACAGTATATCAATGGCAGAAACCATTAAGTGCAATTGCAAGTCGTACTGCTGTCTATCTTTCTCATCGGCAGATATTAAGTTCTTTCGCGAAAATATTTTCAGTATGTCGCAAAAAGATAGGAAGGAATACTTCATCAAAGACTTGCTAAAAAACAGCTCACGGTCTGAAGACAAATTCGACTTCAAATACTTTATGGCCAAGAAGCAGGTATGTTTATTTTTGAACTCGTTCATTAGCTAATGAACGGTCTCTGGCCAACGCGCGACTCACACTTAGACACTTTGGCTGCGGGAACCGTTCATTAGCTAATGAACGGTCTCTGGCCAAAGCGCGACTCATACTTAGACACTTTGGCTGCGGGAACCGTTCATTAGCTAATGAACGGTCTCTGGCCAAAGCGCGACTCACAATTAGACACTTTGGCTGCGGGAACCGTTCATTAGCTACTGAACGGTCTCTGCCCAAAGCGCGACTCACGATTAGACACTTTGGCTGCGGGAACCGTTCATTAGCTAATGAACGGTCTCTGCCCAAAGCGCGACTCACGATTAGACACTTTGGCTGCGGGAACCGTTCATTAGCTAATGAACGGCCCCTGGCCAAAGCGCGACTCACAATTAGACACTTTGGCTGCGGGAACCGTTCATTAGCTAATGAACGGTCTCTGGCCAAAGCGAAATTTTTCTTGGACCTTGTGGTAGATTGTGTAATATTGTTCAGCACAGGAATGTGGAATATTGTATGATAAATTTCTAAATTTACGATGTGTACATATTCGCGACATTGCTCGAGTTGGTACGGCGCTAGGCGTGCAGTGTTGGTACGCCTGCAGACGTGCAGTTTTGGGGGTGTCTCCCAAGCGTCTTAAATTGGCATGACCTACCAAAACCCTTATGCTTTTTTTGGATAATGTGTTAATAATTTTTGAGTGACGGTGTCTTTTTTTTGTAACAGGTGTGCTTTAAGTTCTACTATATGGCTTACGGCATCAGCTACGGGTATCTTCAAGACTGTCGAACACGCGTGCTCGAGGGCCGACACACGTTTGTTCATGGATTGACGTACGAGGAGGACAACCGCAAGGTTTCCCTGAAACGCGAGTCGGTCGTCGCATGGCTCGAGAAATACGCGGACGAATACGGACAACCCCAACCTCACAAACCCGAGAAGCACCTTTCAGATGGATTGACCATCGAAGAGCTGTGGGACGAGTACCTTCAGAGCTTGGGTGAGAATGAGGAGAGCAAAAAACTCTCTCTCAGTTACTGGTACAAAATATTTGAAGAAGATTGCAGCAAGTGGCTAAAGATTCCATCGGTGAACCGATTTTCTCACTGCGATGTTTGCGCGTCCTTCAAGTTATTGAAGGAAGGCTTAACCAAATCTCAAAAAGGTGAATATTCATGAATAGCTTTGTGATGTGTTTATATGTTTATGTAATTTGTTCACTGACCCGATTTTGTGTATCATGCACAGGGCAATACAACGGGCCTCTCAACAAACATCTGGCAATCGCACGAGCGGAGCGCCAGAAGTTCTACAAACATGGTCGTAAAGCGAATATGACCAAGAGCATTGCCATGAACAAAACTTGGCATAAGTATGCCTCGGTGATCATCGATGGCATGACGCAGTGGACCACCCGACTGCCACACTTTCGACGTATCCCTAAACATCTGGACTCTAAGGACTTCCTTGACGTGCACAACATGGGGAGCATGATCGAGAACGTGGGCCGCTTCATGGATTTCAACTACGCCAACTTCAAGGACGATGCGAACTTCCTTGTCAACGTTTTGCACCGGGATATCCTCCGCATTCAAGAGCATCGACGCAACGGGGACGGGGAAAATTCATACCCGATGCCGGAAGTATTGTATGTACAGCTTGACAATGTGAGCACCAACAAGAGCAAGTTGATGTTGGCATACGCAGCTTGGCTGGTGCACACGGGCGTCTTTCGCAAGGTGAAACTCAACTTTCTGTTGGTGGGACATACGCACGAGAACATTGACCAGATGTTTTCACGCTTCTCCGTGCGTCTACGACGCAAGCAAGCTTGGACGCTCGACGAGATGATAGAGGTCGCACAAGAATGCTTTACGGATGGTGTAATATGCGAGCACACCGAGAAGATCTTCGACTTCAGCTCTTGGTTTGATGGTCACGTCTTCGATTGCCACAATATTTTGGCACAACAGGCTTTCAAGTTCAAGATGAACGAGCACGGCGAAGTGGGCATGCAGTACAAACAGTATTCCATTTCACCAAAATGGTTACCCGAGACTCCATTGCCAAAGCTTGTTTCTACACCCCCTGTCGCGGGGCCTGGATACATCAAGCCGATTCCTTTTACCGAAGAAGGCATCGAAAAGCTTGAGCATACCTTACAGGCGTTGAAGGACATTTTGGGCACAAAGCTCACGGAGGTGCACGAAAAGTTTTGGCGCGAGGATGTCATCGAGAAACAGCGCCACCTAACTGCTGGTGGAGAATGTCAAGCGCCCGCGATACCCTTCCAGCATCCCGAGAAAATCGCCATCGAGCGCAATGCCACCTTGGTTCGACTGATAGAGGCGCCCGCGTTGGCGATAGAAGCTGCCGGGGCTGCCGCCGTCCCCGCTATACCGGTGCGCATCCAACGCCGAATTGATCGAGCGCCGATAGAAGTGTACAACGGTAAACGGAAACACCAAGGTCGAGCCCAAAAGCGAGCAGAGCAGTACGTGGACAACGCCCAGTGGGAGGTCACCTACGGCCAGATGACAGTCGGCAGCTTTGCGGTGGCTCTCGCGGTGGAATCTGAAAACGACAAGTTCGCTTTCCGCGTACAACTGAAGCGAAGCGAATGGTCGGATCCGTTGTACTTGGTGAAGGTGGAGGCGCGCTATCCGTCAACTCAACAGCTGCAATATCGCTATTTCCAACCCAAAAAGCACACCGACACCAAGAAGAAGCACCTCGGCAAGCAACTTGCGAGTCACGTAGGAGCTTTCGCAGCGCCACCGGGGCACCGACCGTCTACCGAGACTTTCGATAAGAATGAAATAGTGCTGGCATGGAATGTGGATGCGAAAGACCCCGAACGGAGTATACCGAACGAGCAATACGCGCAGATAGTCGTCGCTTTGCTTGCACAACAATCCAAACGCACGCGCAAGGACCTAGGTGACTTGAATGAATCGGATGATTCCGATGAAGACGAAGCTTTTGATAATTGCGTAGCGGTAGCGGTAGCACCTGATGTGGACGCGTAAAGCAAGACGAAAAAAAACATGTAAATAATATGTGTATAACGTGTATATAGATTCTGAGTCAAAAGTTCTTTGTGTTTTCACTCCTCCTAGATTTCGAAAAAGTGCATTTGACCTCAATTTTGTACCATAAAAACCATTAAATCTAATGCACAACCTGCACTTGCATGTTCTTGACTGTTAAAATGCGGCTTTTTAATCCTATCATGAGGTAAATAAGGCAATATCATTTTCACATGAGAATATCATTTTCATCGAATAGTGTGTTGGTGTAGGCAGGCATGGATTCCCGTACCTCCACCCGGATGACCCATACAAGTACCTTGGAATGCAGGTCGCCCTCTCGGGAGACTGGACGGTCCAGAAGCAAGCCTCCTTTCTGCAGGCAAGGGAAAGGATACAGGCGCTCCTCCACTCCCCTTTAACGAGCGGGCAGCAGGAGGAGGTCCTTCGCTCTGCAGTTATAGGACAGCTTAGGTATGCCCTCCCCTTAGGGATTTTTTCTACCAAGGAAATCGAGGACCTAGACGCGATTATCGGCGGGGCGCACAAGCTCCTTAATGGACTGCCAAGAGGCACCGCTAACTGCTACACGACACTCCCGAAAACCTCCTACGGGCTTGGACACACGCCGCTGCTGGCCACGTACGCACAAAGTGTGGCGAGCGCCCTGCAGATGGCCACCGCCACCAGGGAGGACCTTCGAGAGAGGCCGAGGGAGGTGTTCAGAGAAAATGAGGCCTTTCACGTCAAACAGACCTCTCAACTTAGCGCCACCACGAGGGGGCTGGTCAGGTACCACTACAACCGCAGACAGGGACAGGTGGACGGTACAGTCAGAACTGGGGAACTCGACAGGTGCTGCACAGCCCGGCAACTTGCGGTGCTACGTGAGCACCAAGTCTTACTCACAGGATCTGGACCGCTACTGGCGGACCTGATCAACACCCAGCACAGGGTTATCTCCAAGTTAGCGAATGCGGTTCGGAAGCCGTTCCCGAGTGCACTCGAAGGCAGACACAGAACGGTCGTGAACAAGGACACGGGGGAAGAGAGCATGAAGATTTACTCAGTCAAGGACCAAGAGGAGATCCCGCTTAGTCTAACCACGCTGCTGCCCCTGCTTCCTTTCGTGGAGGAGGGATTCTATGTGGCGCAGGGGGGCACCCGTGCGTGCAGCCTCAGAGAAGCAAAAAGCGAAAGTCCCTGCCATGTTTCAAGGGCGCATGCGAACCTTCATGCTCATGCTATACCCATATATATGCTGACAAGCCCAACGATGCGCAATTCTGGGACAACCCGAGGAACCTTGCCCTCAAACCTCAGTTTATACCTTCCCAGAAGGCACACAACGCTCTGGGATTCCAAAGAATGGCAGAACCCCAGGCCGTCAACGAGGAAGAACCAACCACTTGGGAAGCGGGCTTCCACCTCACTCAATCCAAATGGGGCCCGCGATCGCTGTGGCACGCGGGAAGAAGAGGACCCCCCACGACCTCCATGCAAGCCAGAAACGCCTTAAAACAATTGGCGACAGGCTATTGCGCCAAGGATGAAGAAGACCACGAGGACGCCTTTAAATGCCACGATATTGGAGTCAGACCCACCCTGCTAGAGGACCCGGGGGGAAGGGTCATGGTAATGGACTCCGTGGGTGTAAGACCCAAGGCGGAAAAAACCCTCTCAGACCTGCGACACGCAGCCAGAGCCGGAGCAAGACTCACCGAGAAGGAGGCGATGGACTGCAGGAGGGCAATGCGGGGAAACCGCACTGAAGGGTCCCATGCGGACAGCCTCCTGAAGGGGGGAGGAAGAAGCGGACCTGCACCCCGGAGGGAGGGCCCCCCCAGGCACAGGACGGAAGGAGTCTTCTCGGACACCAGGGGCAGGGAGGCGTGGCTCAGCTCCATACAAGTGGAAACCCACAGCCTCTGTACAACGGACGTGGCCACGGTGTCGATGCACCAGACGAAACTCGCGGATGCCCTCAACGGAATCACGTTCGAGCAGTCTGACCAATACGACGCGCAGATGCGCAACACGATGGAAACGGTTCGGGACGGGGGATTTTCCTTCGTCCTGACTTGCGACGGCAGCCACTGGAACGTGCTCCTCTTCGGGAGAAATGAGGACACCAGTGTCTCAGTGTGACAGGAGCCTTCCGCGGTGGCGGGAAGCGAGGGCGCAAGCAGTTGGTGCCGCACAGGGTTTCTGCTCGAGGGCCGGGCGTGACCGCGACAGCAGAGCTGACTACCGCAGCTGGAGCTGGGGAGGCGACTCCCTTGGTCGCGACCAGAGAGCGCTCGCCCGAGGAGCAGTTTCCCATTCCAGCAGTACCCGGTGGCGTCGCCGGTGGCACCCCTTGGGCGGGACACGCGCCTAGGCTACCTCGCCGCCAGACGGGACTGCGGATCAGCCCCTGGTATAACCAGAGGATGCTGAATGAGCAGCACCGGCGAGTGAGCGAGCAGTTGGCTGCTACGCGAGAGGTCATTCAAGAGGCCCGCGACTCTATGAGGGAATAGATCGCGTGGCAGAATGACCTCCGCAGGAAGATCGAGGAGATCCGCGCGTCCAACTTGGCAGCCAACGAGCCGTACCGCGGCATCCCGTATACGGGGCGCCGACCACGGTCACCGAAGCTGGAAGATGTTTTCGAGGCGCCAACGCCTGAGCCGGAAGAGGAGCCGGACGAGGCGGTCATGCTCCCGGGGGTGGATGATTCCCCACCCGACCTGGATGACATTCTGAGTGACATCTCGTATCCTTGCTACAGTCCCACCAGCCCTGATGCTCATGATGACGAGGAGGGTGGAGCTGGTGCTGCTGAGGTGGCTGCCGAGGAAACACCCACGGATGCCAACAAGTTCGAGACGAGCATCCACGGTCCTGGGGAGCCTGACCAGTCTGAGGACATCAAGGACAGGAAGCTGACCACGAATCCTGCCGACGGGGGCTCCGATGACGACAGTGACCCGGAGGAAGCGCCCCGTCGAAAGAAGGCCAAAACTGAGTAGTGTGGCGCAGTAGGATGGCCAGCAGGGATCACTAATGTAGGACTAGAATGTAGGCCCTGTCATTAGTGAGCTGTGATTGGTGCAGAGTGAAGGACAGATTCTAGAACAACAATTGACGAGAGAGTATTTGAGTATGGCTCTCGAGTCAATTATTATTCTGTTTTAGAGATACAATTTCCTGTGCTAAACAACTCTGTGGATAACTCAGTGTGACTTGCATATAAGATAAGATAATTTAACAAGTGGTGATTCTTGCCTGACCTCAAGAAGAGTAATAAGAAAGAACTTTGTATTTGATAACCGTCCGAAGTACACTTGTTCACTCAGTCTACCTCTATGACCCGATGGGGGGGGAGGACGCGCGCCTACTGACGGCACTGAGACAATGGGCAGGACCGCCAGGATGGCCGCCGGTCAACATAACGGCTTCCAGCATGGGGGTCACACACCAGCGGGACGGGTACCAATGTGGAGTCTGGGTGTGCTACATGATTGACAAGTGGCAGGAATGGAATAGGTCCACCACGGGAGCGACATGGGAGTCCTGGATCGGGCTGCATGGGCCCCCAGAGGGTGGAGAGGCGACGACCTCCAGGAGGTACCGGGAGGCCATGAGAGGCCCAATCATGGCGCGCATAGGAGAGTTGGAACAACGGGAACGCCACCACGTGTTCCACGGGGAGGGAGAGTCTCATAACCCAATCTCCTTCGAGGAGGGGGATGACGAAATCCAAGAAGAGGCCGGCGCAGGACAAATGCAAGTCGAGAAGAGCCCGACCAGGCAGACCCAGATAGACACGATGCCAAAGATCCCCGGGCACGCCCAGGAACTCCCGAAGGTCGGAGCGAAAAGGACCAGGCAGACCCTACGAAGCCCCCAGGCCACGGCGGAGAGGGAGGAGATCAGACCCAGGCCGAACCCTCCCGCACAGGCACTTCAGGGGGGAACAAGCCCCTGCCCGATCGCAAAGGTTAGCCTGGACGACGGCAGAGGCACGAAGTGGAAAGGGACCAAGGCGCAAATCATGATGCTGAGGACATGGGTCCTCGCTCAAGTAGCCAAAGGGGATGTCAGGACGGGAGAGCTGTTCCGGCATGCAGCCAAAATCGGATTCTCAAGAGATGCGGTTAGGCTGATGACCACGCACCTCATAAGCAGCGAACAGGCCGTATGGGCAACGCACCCCCCTGTCAACGACTACCGGAGCAGAAACAAGTGGTGGAGGATCGACACCATGGAGCTCTCGGTAGGCACTGGCCCAACGGCTGCCAATGATCCGGAAGTGCTCGAAGAAACGGAGGAGGAACCCCAGGCCGTTGAGGCGTCCGAGAGCACCACAATCCTGGCGGTTAGGACGCACTGGGGAAGCAGGGAATACCTGCTCGGGCCAATTCGCCCGCAAGGGGAGGCATGGGTTGAAGAGGACACCCTGCTGACAGGAGGAATTGCGGGGATGAACCCGAGCCAGGCCGAGCGAGAGACCGACATGTTCCACAACAAGGAGCGGGAAGATCAGCAGGCTCGGAGCCCCACAGAAAGAGAACCACTGTCAGGGACTCCCACGAGGCATGCCCACTACTGGCCGGGGGTCACCAAGATCAACATCGACACCGAACCCTTTAACCCAGACTGGGACGCAGCACCCTCAGGCAAGTGCACGCTCACGACGGAGACAGGCAGGCACCACGTATTCGCACACGACGAGCGGGGCAAGATGGTGGGTGCCCTCAAAGAGGAGGTACTCGACAGGCTCTACGACAGATATGTGGCCGCGACGGGCACGAACAGCGCAGATCAGACCCACACAAGGGCGGGGGAGGAGCGACGGCGGTCCTTCGAGGAGCGGGAGCCACAGCTGGGCACGGTCCACGGGTTCGCCACAGAAGTGGTCCTCCTGCTCAAAAGATATTCCTGCGAGGAGGAAGAGGAAGTCAAGAAAACTTCACTGCGGAATCACTAGACGCTCCCTCCGGAAATTATGCAGGCGCTCCAGGAGGCCTTCGGAATCCAGGCGGAGGTATTCGCGTCGCCGCTCAACGTACACAGCCACACGGCGACATACTGCTCCAAGTTCGACAGGGACAAGATTTTTGGATCCAAAGGGTCTGCATGGGACACTCACTGGGGAGAGCTGGGCGCCTTCGAGTTCAATCCGGAGTACACAGCGGCAGACCTGGACAAAGCGCTTCAGGAGGCTCTGATGTCCACCATGGCGAAAACCCCGGTACTGGGGGTAGGAATTTACCCGGCCTGGACGAGAACACCAGCCAAGGCATACTGCAGGAGATATGGAGATACTAGGATACATGAATTTGGGATAATCCCAAGAAAAAGCTTTAAGTTCCTTCCCCCAGACCACTGGGGAGGCACCACAGTATCAGGTGTCACGAAGAAGGATTACAGCAACTGGGGAGTTAGGATCCTAGTTGTTGCCAACGCAGAGGGATGGCAAAAATTCTGCCCGGACCCAGAAGGGGCAGCGGAACTAGTCGGGAAAGCCCTGCAGCGCAGTACGTACTGCACGGTCCGTAAATACCACACGCTTCGGAATCTCAGGCCGGCCAACCCGAGGGTCCACACCTCGGAGGCCGTGTCCGACATGGCAGCGGTTAAGAACGCGATGGAGAACGCTAGTCAATACGACATGATCTTCGACCCCCACCCGATGAGAAAATGGGAAATACCGAGCATGTCGCGCAGACAGGGATGGGGGAACGAAGGGGGCGAGGTCCCCAAGGAAGACCGCACCCCGGAGGCAGCGAGGGCCATGAGACAAACATGGCGCGACAGAGGACTCACCGAGGTCACGATCACGGAGTACCATGCAGCGAACACTGCATGGCCTCTGGACAAGATCAAAGAGGACTCGAGGGCCAGATGGCTAAAGGCCATGCATGGAACGCACTCCCATGCTCTTCAGCAGACAAGACAGGGACAGGGGACACACGGAAGTGAGGGAGCGGTTCCCCACGTGTCCCATTAAGCACAAAACCAGACTTTCCAGAACCCTAGGGAAAATCAACAAAGCCTGGGACGCGACCTCGTTCCTCTATACGGATGGGTCGCGACTGGACCCAGAGGAAGAAGGGGGGTTGCATAGAGTGGGGGCGGCCTACTGGGACCCCAGAGGGGATGAAAGCCCTAGAACCTGGAGAGGTACGTGGTCGACGGGTGGACACCTCACCATCAACAGAGCGGAACTCCTGGCGATCCACGCGGCACTCAGAGCCAGGGAACGCACAACACCAAGCGAGATAGCAATCTGCACGGACAGCCTCTGCAGTATGTACCAAATTCTCAACATGCTGTCCAGACCCCACACGATGGAATGCCATAGACACAGGGATTTGCTTGAGGATATACTCTCCCTGGTCGAACAGCATAACAGCAAGGGAACAGAGGTCTCACTCAGGAAAGTCAAAAGCCACACGGGGGTGAAGGGCAACGACAAGGCAGATGAGGCGGCCAAACAGGCAGCAGAAAACATGGAGGGAACCACCCAAATTGAACCATGGGACAACAGGACCATGTACACGCTCACGGCCAATGCCCGAGATGGTGAATCGATGAGGCCCCTACAAGGGGAGGGGGCGGTGGAAAGGTATGTGGCAGAAAGGATTGCCCTAAAAGCGACACAGCACAAGTCGGTGAGGAAATGGCTACAACCCCCGAGCAGCCCATGGGAAGAATGGGGGACACCCGGCAGGGGAAATCGGGAAGGAGCTCTCTCGGTAGAGGGCTCTATAACGGCGAACCCCACGACCGGCGCCCCCGGGCCGGCCCGAGACCCCGACCGGGGCCAACAGGACGCGGAAATGGAGACACCAGGGGAGACTCTCCAGGAACTGATGCTCCTGGAGGAATTGCAGCACGCTCCCTGGAGCCAGGGCGGCCCGCCGATGCGACGGGAGCCGGGCGACCAGGAGCAGGTGCACCCGCGGGATCAAGTGACCACTCAGGACGAGTGGGACCTACTCTGGGAATTCGATGAGGCGCGGGGGTCGCCTCTAGACATGGGCGAGGACGAGGCCATGATCTCGCCAGACAGGGAGATGATGCAGGCGATAGAGGAGGCATAATGTGCGGACCCAATAGACGGACTGTGCCGCTCGATGATGGGGATGGACCTGGGAGAGTCGGAACTCCAAAACCTGACGGACGTCCCACAACAAGCGATAGACGCCTACCAGGAGACAGCCCCAGCAAGAAGAAGAAAGAGGAACAGGGACCGGGAGGCCACGCACCGGGGAAACGGAGACAGGGCCGCCACAAGCCACGCCGACGCTGCCGCGGTCGAGGCACACATGGGAAGAAGAGTGGAGGAGCCCCCGCGGGAAATTCTCCAAGACAAGTCGATACCAGGAATATCCAATCACTTCTGGAAGGTTACTCCACCGACATTCAGGTCCCTGATCCTAAGATGCCGGTTTGGGGTCCTCATGACGGCTGCCAGAAAGCACCTCATATGGCCGGGCAAATACCCGGACCCGGACTGCGCCCTCTGCGGGAAAAGGGACACCCCGGCACACAGGCTGGCGGGATGCAAAGACGAGACCAGCATGAACATGGCCACAGCCAGGCACAACGAAGTGGCAAGGACCCTTTACGAAGCAATCAGGAAGGGTCGAACGGGTGCCAGTCCGATCTGGATCGCGCACCACGCTGGACTCGACGGGACTAACAGATGCACGCGCCCGATACCAGACTTCATACTCAAAAGGGGTCAGTGCCGTAGGGACGGAAGGGACCACCCGGGGGCGAAGGACCCCCCAGACGACATGCTGAAATGTACTCTCGTGAACTTTAGGTATGTGTATGTGCGGTGTGCTTTTGGGGGGTGTAACGCCATAAAATTAATTAAATTTTCTGGTACTGTCACAAGTACCAAGCGCGCGGTGACTTAAAAGGGCACGCTATGTGGCCACGAGGTGGCATGCATGATGTCAAATTTCATTAAGAGCTATCTTCTGGTTCGGCACTTCTCGCGAACCCGCCTGAGGCGTGCACCTCTCTCCGGGCCGCGGGGCACCAAAATAGATATTTTAAAAATGTAATTTTTCTACTGACTGTGTTCGCAGGACTCCAAGACAACGGTAACAACGGCAATGGGGCGACACAGGTGAGAAACGAGGTGCGCCACCCTGTGTCTGTAACGCCGTACTTTGCATGTAGTGCTCAAAAGCCGAACAAGCCAGACACAAGACGTCCAGCAACTGAAAAACCTAAGTTAGCCAACATGAAAGCCGGCAATGTGCGAAAATTTGGAGAACGAAGTCCCCAACAGGTGGGGCAGGAAGAAAAATCGAGCAGACACATGGAGCGAGAAAGAGGATCAGCGGACCAGGAGAACACCGAGGAGTTCATCAGAGAAATAAGAGCGCAAGCAGCGAAGAGAACTGACACGTACCCAGGCGGAGCGACCATGCCAGACCTCTGTGATACGCATGGAGAAGATATAAAAAAACTGACTGAGGCCGCGGGTGCAGCAGAGGCGGATATGACGGCGCTGGAGGCGGTGGCTGAGTACATGACTGTCTACGAGGACGCGCGAAAAGTAAAGTACCAGCGGGGCTTCCCACTGGAAAACATCTACGGGCTCCCGGCAGGGCACGGCAAAACTCACTACCAGCTGGTAGTAAACTGCACTGACCTGACCTCAGAGGAGCAGGACGAAGTTGGCATGCACAAGAAGGGGCCGCAAGTGACGGTGGGGCCTTTTCGGGAAGAACCGAGAGCAGCGAGACAGTACATCGGACACCTGGAGTCCGCAATAAGACACTTTCACGACCTTTCCGACACCGACCCAGTACTAAGCAGTGGCAAAACTCAGCTGCGCTGGTACGCGAACAAGATAGCCGAGTTCCATCTCACCTTCGAGAAAAGCGAATACGCCATCACTGCACTGGCGACATCTCTGGTCCATCTACCTCTTCACTGTGTGCCACTTGGGGCTGACGACTTCCAGACGACAGACGTTTGCATCCCGAGGGTAAGGGTATTTCATCCGAGGCAAACCAGGACAGGCAACACTGAGCGCCAACTGCACATAATCAGCGAGCAGCTGCGTGGGCATACGACCAAAGACCTGGAAAAACAACTGCGCAGTATGCCCTCAGTTGAGTCGGCAATCAAAGGGGCGCGGGGACTGCCTGCGTACATGGAGAAGCACACGAATAGCATCCGGCTGATAGCAGTCACGGAGGAAGCAGCTGATAACATCGAGTCGAAGGCGCTGGCTTTCCCGGGCCTCGGGGAATACACAGTTCAACGAATCAGACCATCGCTTACGAGCAGAGGCGAGGACGAGACCGAGGTGATAGTGGTGGATAAGGGGAGCACCATCAACTTGGCCGAGGACCTCCCGAACTTAGTCACGGCCATCCAGGAGATATTCACACAGGCGGGCTTGGGCGAAGCAACTGAACATCTGAAGCCGCTGCCAGCGACAACGGTGAGGCCAGGCACCGATCCAGCGAAACCCGAGACGTACCTGCGGGTGAGAATAACGAGAAGCGGCAATCTCTTCACCGGGCTGGCCAGTGAAGCCGCATATGAGTGGCTGGGGAAGCAAGACAGACGTACGGTCCGCCTCTCTCTCCCCAACAAATCTCGCTCCTACCTCCTGCAGCACTCAGACTTCTCTCGCACCGGAGACAAGTTCAAGGGCAGAAAAGGAAGAGCAGCGCCACCAGCAGTGGGGGCGCAGCAGACGGAGGACATCGTACAGGCGCTGGAGAGCAAGCTCTCCAACCGGTGGGCGAAAGCTGTGAAGGACGGAGCTGGTGAAGAGGCGATCAACGAGCTCCGCAAAGCCGTGGAGAAGCTCGAGGGCACCTGTAAAAACGGCTTCACGGACAGCGTGGAAGCAACCAACCAGGTCTCCAGCAAGGTGGACGAGGTGAAGGACTCCGTGATCGACCTCACCGAAGAGACCCGTGAGTTCAATAAGCAGCATATGGGAATATCGAGCAACATACTGGAATCCTTCAGCAACTCGAACAAGGCACTGGCCAGGCTTCTGAAAAATCAACGCTCCCCCGAGCCGGCCAAGAAGAACCTACGCCGGCCACGAGAGGCGAGTGAACCATCTGACAGCGACGGGGGTATGGAAATCGACGAAGAGACGCTGTCAGAGCTCAAACGTCTGCAAAAGTCACGGGTAAGCTCCCTCGGGAAAAAATCATCCTCACGAGATAGAGGACCCCTCGCATATGGCGTTGGGGGAAACAGCCTGAGAACAATCATCCTGACTAATAAGCTTGGGCAAAGGCTCAGAAATCGGGCACAACACAAAAGGTGGAACCACTCCACCTGCATCACAGAACCAGTTGTGCAAACACAGCAAAAGAGGAAGGGGAACCAGCAGAATAAGTACTGGTGGGACTCCTGTATGCATCGCAGGCCAAGGCAGACGAGAGGAAAAAACTGGAGCAGCTGGAGGAGCCGCGCTCTCACCGAAGCCAACGCTCGAGGGGCTAGTAGAGACTGCCTGGCAAAAGCCACATCCTGTTTAGGTCCTTACAGTTTTGAAGCTAGGAAAAGTCCCGAATACCAGAAAAGCCTGATCATCGAACAAACACTTGAAGTAAAAAGTAACCCTGCTAAATCCAAACCTGTTATTGGCAATAGTGCATCGTGCCTGTACCCCTGCACTGTGCTGATCAAAACCCAGGCTACAAAGTCCACGGCTAGACACAAATACGAGAGGGCTTGCAAAAACATAGGCATCAACTGCCACTACACTGCTGACACGGTGGCAGCATCAAACTCAATACAACAAAGGGAAAGGGAGGGCACACCCGGCACAAGAGCTGCAGGTAATATTATAAAACATACAACAACATTAAGCAGCTGTAGTTACAATAAGATACACCATAAGCTAGTACACAGGACTAAAGCAATAAGCAAGTCAGAAACGACACAAGGGGAACTAGTAGTAGGGCACCAAAAAGTAGCACAGGCAATGGGTGAACACATTGCGAGGTCGGAGCCATACAAAATGGGGGAACCAGAGAAAGGACTTAAAAGTACGCCACCCTGGCTTGATGAGAGGTACAAGAACTACATGAAGGAAAATCAATGCACAAGGCCGGACCAAACAAAGGTAAACCTGAGGGTTGACAAAGAAGCCTACCGGCAAGCGGTGAAGAAAATGAAAACTAACAAAGCGGCCGGGCCCATGGGGATACAAAATGAGATATTGAAACAGATGCCGGATAGATTCCATGACCAACAGTGTGAACTCATGGAGCTAATGTGGGAACACAGACACACTCCCCTACCATGGAAAAAAGGCTACTTCTGCTTCCACCACAAACAGGGCGAGGTAACGGAGCAGAAAAACTACAGACCTATAGCACTACTGGATTGCCTGTTCAAATTATATACCACAGTACTCACAAAAATGCTGGCTGACTTCTGTGAAATAAACGGCATGCTCTCGGAAGCACAGGAGGGCTCAAGGGAAAACCACAACACAATGAAGCAACTCACTAGGGTAACTAATGCTATTGAAGACGCCAACCTCTCCAAAAGAAACCTACATGCAACCTACGTGGATTTTGAAAATGCGTATGGGTCAGTTGACCACAAAAGACTTATTATGACACTAAAACACCTAGGGGTGCCACCACAACTTACTGAAGCCGTTAGGGATATACTGGGCGAAAATGAGGAGGACTCCATGCAAATGAGAGCAAAGGTAGGGGACCAAGTCTCGGAAGAAGTGCCAATAAGAAGAGGAATTCTGCGAGGAGACAGCATGAGCCCACTACTATTCATACTATACCTGGAACCTCTCCTAAGATGGCTAGAGGTAGGGGACCACGGGTACCAGCACAAGTATGCGACCGACAAGGGGCTCAGAGGGGAGCTGAGAACCTCCTCGGGGGCGTTTGTGGACGACCTAATTATACTAACCAAACTAATGACAGGGATGGAACAACAGTTGGAGAAACTCTCGGCATTCGGAGACTGGAGTGGACTCAGAATAAACGAGGATAAAACAAAGATAACAGGGGTGGAACATGGCAACAAAAATGTGAAGGAAGGTAGACACCAAGGGGTGAAATGCGGAAGTCGAACATTAAAAGTCCTCAAAGCTGGAGACACCTACAAATACCTAGGGGTCCTGCTCAATATGTTGGGGACATGGAAAGAGGAAAAAAGAAAGTCACTACAGGAGCTCAAGCGAAGAATAGACGCACTACTGGCCACCCCCCTCACACAAAGACAAAAAGAGTACTCCCTAAAGTCGGCCATACTAGGAAAATTCAAATACGGGCTCCACCTCGGGATATACACACAGGGTGAAATACAGCAGGCTGAAAACCAGCTGGGGGCCGCGATGAAAAGAATATACGGGCTTCCGGCGAATGGCACACCTAATGAACTAAACACGGAGGAAAAAGAGGAATATGGACTGGGACTCCAGTCCCTACAGGCAATATATGCACAGGAGGTCTACACGGGATTGGCAGGGGCTGTTCAAAGTGAGGAAGACAAGGGAGTCCAAATGGGATATGGCAAAAGGGAGAGAAACCTCCCAACCAGACAAAGAATGTCGCAAGTCAGCAGGTCCACAGCCGGACTACTGGAAAGTCACTTCGAAGAAAGAGGACACAGCAGCACAAGGAGCAAGCTAAAAATGGGACTACAAACACAAACAAACACACTGAGAAAAATGAACGCTCTGAATGAATATGGGATACACGTAAAAGGGGTAGGGACCCATATGCAGGAACTGGCTAAAGAAACACTACCTATAATGAGACAGCTGGGAAAGGCCAAAAGGGTATACACAAACGCGGAGATGGAGGGCACCACCAGAACAACCAAGCACCTCAGGAGAATGGACACAGAATACAGAGACCCACAGTTGCAGCCTGCGACGACAGGCTCTGAAAAAATGGGGGCAGTAAATGTAATACAGGAAACGAAAACTCAGCAAGCTACTAAGCAAATAAATTTCACCAAAATGCTCACACTATTCAGAAATTACCCGGACCTCAAAAACCTAACCACAGCAGATGGGAAAAGTGCTATACCAATAAAAACACTAAAGGCAACAGGTGGAAGAAAACACGACAACAAGACGGCAACCAAAATAGCACAAGGCATGATGCACTTATACCCATACATTTGCGAGGCACAGCCCAACGACATTAAGAAACCAGGGGACCACTGGGACCATGTGTGGAACAGAAGGTTAAAACCAGAATACACACAGGAAAGGAAAACAGGAGAGCTAGAGAGGTACACCAAAAGTACGGTAAGCATGGAAAACATAAGCGACTGGCCGGCGCAAATAAAGGCACTACATGAGGCTGGAAATAGCATGAAGGACATATTACAACTACTGTCCATGTACCCGCTAGCTAACCAAACAAAACACTTCGAACAGACAGATGTGGAATGGACGGAACAGGAGAAGGAAACTCTGGGCATAGAAACTAACCAGGAGGAGGAGGAAGATGATGTAATGACTACAAGAAACCCACGGGGAAGAACAAAGAGGAAGACAGAGCAACGAGACAGAGGCCAGTGGTCAGCACAAGAGGACCAAATGGACACGCTAGAACAAGAGGGAACTTATACACCAGCCAGGATACTGGCAAGTAGACAGTACCTGCAAAACTACACTGATGTGACTTCGAAAGTAACACAGTACGAAATACGGTGGACCAACAGCAAAGGAAGGGAACAAACGACGTGGAGCACAGAAGAAACAGTGAGAGCACACCTGCTCAAACACAACCCCTCCTCAGACCAAGAATGGCAGAACCTTGTGGAGGAATGGGAGAATGACAAAAGAAACAAACAGACCAAACGTGAACCCGTTGAAGAAATACTGGCAGGACAACCAAACGGTGAACAGAGATACTGGAAACATGTAACACACCTGGAAATATGCACAAGGGAAACGAACCCGGACCAAGACATTAGGCACATTCCAGGAACAAAAGACAGGCAACTACGCACGGAAGGTGACACCACCTACTGCTATGAGCCGGATGGGGGCCTTATAGGCACACTGAGCACAGTAAAGGTTAGAGAATTATACGACAGATATGCCGAGGCGGTGGGGGACAGCACGGCACAACGACCAACAGAAAAACAACTGGCCAAAAGACTGAAACTAAATGTAGAACACAAAATACAAGTCAACACCTTCGAGGAGGAAATTGCACAATTACTGATAAGATACTCTAGTAAAGCAGAATTGAAACACAGAAAACGGAACCTTCAAAACCACTGGACCCTCCCCCCGGAAATGATGGAGGCGGTGCACACAGCCATGGGAGTCCAAACAGAGGTGTTCGCCTCGCCACTCAATGTACACAAAAACACTAAAAGATACTACTCACAATACCCAAGAGACTCGGTATTTGGGGCTGTAGGCTCGGCATGGGAAGAGCAATTGGGAAAAACTGGGGTCATACCAATTCAACCCGGAGTATACAGCAGGGGACCTCTACAAGGCACTGAAAAAGGCAATTAACTCCACAAAAACAGCAGAACCCGTCCTAGGGGTAGGGATATACCCCACATATGCTAAAAGCCCGTATAGAAAACTACTAAACAAGCACATGGGATACAGAGTACATGAGCTGCTTGAGATAAAGGAAGGGCAGTTCACCTTCCTGCCACCTGACCACTGGATGCAAGGGAACCTACAAAAACCCAAACAATGTAACTGGAACATGAGAATACTGATAGTAGCGAATGCGGCAGGATGGAGGAAATACTGCCCGGACCCACTTAAAACCCATGATATATTCAGCAAGGCCCTTCTCAAATGCCCGCAAAGCAAAGTTAGGACGATAGGCAGAGCATGCTACATGCACAGGCCTCTTACCCTTAGAGATGCAGACAGGCAACCTAGGTCAATTACTGAATGGGAGAAGGATTGCGTCATAGACTCAGCGCCATGGACAAACCATGAACTACCGGTTATACAAGCAATGCCAAGCGGCCACCTGGAAAACTACACAGAGGAAACAATTGACCGCTGGATGGAAGACAGGAAAAAAGAAGGGGAGCACAGAGGAGAGGACAGGGGACCGAGGCCAACAACTACGGAAGTACTAAGAGCCAACACTACGTGGAGCAGAGAGGAAATAAACAGGGACGCACTAAGAAGATGGGCACTACAGTTTGCGTGCCCAGACACAACAGAAGAAGACATAAACGGGGACCAATGGCTGCAATGGGAAAGGGGTGAAGTAGAGAAAGTCGAACTACCACCAGAAAGCCAGTGGGACAACCACAAAAAAGGATACCCAGAGCCTCATAGGAGGCATAACAAAAATGATATGGTCTACACAGATGGCAGCCAAAGAAAAGTCAAAAAGGAAAACGGGGAAGTCGAGGAAGTAACGGCGGCAGGAGTCTGGGACCCAAGAGGGGAAAGAGCAATGAACCATATGCAAAGATGGATTGGACGCTGCCAAACAGTCAACAGGGCGGAGCTCACTGCCATATATATGGCACTAACACTAGACTCAAACTCGGGAGAAGACAAAGTCAGCATATGCACGGACAGTCTAACCTCCCTCTACCAAATACAAAACATGAAAAGAAGGCCGCACACGCTGGAAAGGCATGTACACAGGGACTTACTGTGGAAAATAATGAAACAAATACAAATGCTGAATAGGGAAGGAACAAAGGTGGCCCTATATAAGGTTAAAGCGCATGTGGGGATACATGGGAATGAAATGGCGGACGAGGTGGCGAAAAAGGCCTGTGAAGAAGGGGAATACGGCCTCAACCACGACAACACGGATACAGTAATGCTACTGGCAATAAGTGAGGAAACAGGTAGACAACTGGAAGGGCACCAAGCAGTACTCAACCATGTAACAAAAAAGGTAAGGGAAGTGAAAATGACGGGGGAAACAAACATAATACAAAGACTAAAAAGGAAACTAGAAACCGGGCCCGAAGAATGGGAGACCAAAAGACAACGAATTGAGAGGGTGGAGGCAGAGTATGCACAGAAAAGTCGGAAGCTTACAGGAATAGAAATAGTAGAAGCCTGGGCAGACACCTGGCCAGACGAACCAAAATGGCAACAGGAGCGGGAGGAGGCACTGGAACTCCAGAGGATGGAACGACAGGAGGAGGAACTACTAAGACAGGAGCAGCAAGTACAAACAGCACAACAAGCTAAACAAAAGAGGGGTTACAGGCAAGAGAACACACAAGAAACAGAACTGAGTAAGGAGGAGGCAGGGGAAACAAGAACAATACGGAAGAAGGAGGCAATAGGACAAGAAAGAAGACAAAAGCGAAGAAGAACCCGAAACCAGACAGAACCCGACCAACCAGCCCTAAGGGAAGCTGAAGGGCAAAGAAAAGCTCAAGGAGAAGTCGCAAGAGGGCTAACGCAGGCACCAAGGCTGCCGGAGGCACTGAACAAAGAAGTGACAACACAAGAGGACACTGCAGCCGAGCTCAGCGAAATGGCCCAACAACAGGATGAAGCACAGGAAGAATGGAGACTCCAAGAAATGGCACAGCAACAGGAAGCAGCGCAACAGGATGTACAAGCAAGGGATTGGAGGAGGACCTCGATAGAAAAAATACTGACAGCAACAAGAGAAAAACCAGAAAAGTACATGCAGCACCTGAAAGGCGACAAAGCCATGCATAAGCTCTCTAATGGATACTGGAAGAAAGGAACAGAATACCTAAACGAGCATGATGTGACAGTCCTGCTAAGATGCCGGGCAAACAAGCTACCGGCAGGACCGTACAAGAAGCAGCAAGGAGGGGGAAGGGCGCAAAAATGCAAATGCTGCGGGATGCCCAGACAAGTGAACGCGGGAGGCTTCATACGCACAGCTCATGTGCTAGGAGGATGCACGGAAAGGGAAATAAAGAACATGGTAATAAGCAGGTCGGATGAGACCACCAAAATGATAGCAAAAGCAATTAGCAGAGGAAGGAAAGGAGGATGTGTAATAAGAACACATGCGGGGAAAAAAGGGAAGGGAATGAACAATGGGAGACCAATAGAAGACTTCCTGCTCACAAGGGGGCAATGCAGACTGGACGGACGAAACACACCGGCACCAGAGCACGGAAAGGACACCATACCGCACTATGTAGACATAGTGATGCTTGAGGGAACTGAGAAGGGGAACGAGCAGCCTGGGTACACACACCAAAAGGCAATGGCGGAAGCGGGCCACATACACCTGATAGAGATAACGTACACAGACGAAATGAGCTGGGAGGAAGCACTAAAGACAAAGTACACAAAATACACACCGCTGGTAAAGCTACTTGAACTATATGGGTACAAAGTGACGCTACATGTAATGGTATTCGGCAACACGGGAACGATATATGAGCACACGGAGAAAATACTGACCAAACATTTAGGATTTGACAAACAGGAAGCTCTACACCTACTCAGGAAAGTACATGAATTAGCTACTGGATATGCAGTAAGCCTTAACAGACTATACAGGAAAAAAGTAGATAAAGAACCAGACTAGGGGAAAAAAGAAGTAAGAGTCAAGGGGACTCACAAAGCCCCACACCCTGTCCAAGGGTGTCTCTTTTTCTTTTTTTTCTTTTTCTTTTTTTCTTCTGGTTCGGACTTTTGAGTAAAAGAGGGGGGTTCTTCTTCCCGTGGTGCCGCCTGGGCGTTGGTGACGTTCGCTGGTGCTGCCACTGCTTCATTACCTTCCAGAATCGGCCGCAGACGGTGGCGTTGCTGTTTCTGAATGGCCAGTAGCAGTTCCAGGTGGGTTTCCTCCTGGATGGGTTTCAGGGGAGTCGGCTCCACTCCTTCTGTCACCGTTGTCAGCACACTTTGGTTGTCCTCTGATCTGGCGGCGGCCAACTGTCGCTCCATCAACTGCTGCGTGAAGTTGAGCGACCGCTGGGAGTCCTCGAGGTCTGAAATGTCCCCAGAAATCGCGGGCTGAGAACTGGATGGAGGTAGGGTCAAATCCAGAGTTGCTTCTGGATTCGCATCTGATGGTTCCGCTGAGTCCAGGTAGGATTGATCGCCATTAGCTGTCGATGGTAGGGCCAGATGAGCGGCCTCCTCCGCAGCTTCCCTTTCTCGCTGGTTCCATTGGTGCACCCGGTATAGGCTGCACCAGGCGTCTGGAATTCCCACATCTCCACCAGAACCTGGAATAGTACCGCACTCGGTCTCCAGAGATAGCTGAACTGCTCCTTCGGTTATCGTCAGGTCAGGGGTGACCTTCCCATGCCATCTGTACCAGCGGCGGCGGTATCTGCGCCACCCTTCTGGCACCCATGCATCTCTCCATTTCTCATTCTCCTTTACCAGCGCCGCCGCGGCCATGTGCTCCGGGTGCGTCATCTCTCTCCAAGCTCGCGTGCGATCTGCCAGTGACTCTGCTCGAAGTCCCGGTGATTCCTCTCCCAACCTCGTAACCTCTGCCTCATGCTGCAGTCGTTCTCGTACAGTCTTCGGGGTTCTGCTGCGAGGTTTCCCAGTGCGCTTGCGCGCTGTGCTCGTAGTGCTCTCTGCGCTTGAGGCTGACGCCCTCTCTGCCAGGGTTGGACACGCTGCTGGTCGAGACGTCGAAGGGAACACCTCAGGTCGAAGTTTAAAAGGTGGGGGTTCTGAAGCTGGACCAGTTTTTGAAGTTCCACCCCCTTCCTCCCCACTGTCGTCCATGGCGTCTTCCAGAAACCAGCCGCCGCCCCTATTACGCTCCCAGCGGCGTAGCGCACCAGAAGGGTGGACGATAATATGCTGCCAGCTATAATCAAGTCCAGGCTTTCGCTCCCCATAGTACGAAGTCAATGGCTCAGGAGTCCCCTTCCGAGCCCATTGCCATTTCACTGCCCCAGTATGCATAAATACAATATGCCAATCGAATGGCTTGGCAGGGCTATTGTTCCCTGGCACAGAGTTGCTGACTTCAGACCACGCGGCGAGGCCGTCCTGGTCGAAGTGTAACATCTCCGATTCCCGCGCGGTAGCCGGTATCCATTCCCACACCGGCTGTCCCAACGCTTGAATTTATACGTATGGAGGCTTGTGGGGGTTTATACGCAAAAAGTTAAGAAAAGATAAGAAACCTTAAGAAAAAGTTAAGAAAACTTAAGATAGTACTTATAATAGTGTATGGCCAGCCGTGTGGTAGCATGTGTTCATGTTCCGTCGTATTATTTGACAGACATGACAGAGAGCAGAGCAGCTACTCTTACTTCAGACGACTGAGTCAGGCTGGACGCTTACACGTGATTGGACACTTGGAGCATGGACCTCTTGGCCGCAGGTGTATGTGGGTCTTGGTATTTAAGAATCCTCTGGTGAGAGCCAGAATGCTACAAGGTGGTGAAGGCGATGGTATTGGTATGTTCACATTCAGTTTGGGCAAGTCCATGGCAGATGGTGACACGACTCAGTATGCTGAACAAGCCCATGTTTAGGTCTGTGCTACTGCAGGCAGCAGCTACAGATGGGGGATGTTAGAAATTTGGGCTTGTACGTGAGAGCCTGGCACGTGTTTCTAGAATATCAGAATTTCAAAAATTTTGTAGCTCTACGATTGCGTGTTATGCTGGTACATGCCTGGATTATTACAGACTTATGTGTACGTTGAGAATATGCCAGACATATATATGCGAGCATTGAGGTCACTCCGTCGGGACTATCAGTATTTGTCCCATCATATGCATGCGTTTGCGACAGCTGTGACAAACGCCGGCTTCTCGTGGTACCGAAGCCGGGGTTGTCCAGCTGGTGACAGGCGTGACAGTCATGACGAGTATGCCAGACCTCGCGCGTTACAACTGCTTGAGGGTGGCAGGCTTGGTTAAGAAGATATGGTAATTGTAGGATGACTGTGAAGTGATAAGAAGATATGACAGCTACAATACTGTCACTGACGTGTCAGTCAGAAGATGGGGAGTGGTAACATCATTAAAGCTGGCATAGAATAGTGACATCCTATTGGTAGATGAAGATTTCAGGGCGGAAGCCTATTACAAGTTTTTGCAGTTGTGACATTGACTTGAGAATAAGTAGGCTCTGACCGCAGGTCAGGACTAGTGGACTCATTATTGTTTTGCCTTCGCAAGTGCTAGGTGGCTGTTCGCGTGCCAAGTGCTAGATTGCTAAGACGGTTCTGCTCACAGTTTTGTACACTAATTCGTACTTTTGGTGATTTTGTTAATCTTTTGATGAATATATTATACTGCTGTTTTTTTAAATCTTTTTACATGTTAGAAATTTGGGCTTGTACGTGAGAGCCTGGCACGTGTTTCTAGAATATCAGAATTTCAAAAATGTTGTAGCTCTACGATTGTGTGTTATGCTGGAACATGCCTGGATTATTACAGACTTATTATGTGTACGTTGAGAATATGCCAGACATATATATGCGAGCATTGAGGTCACTCGGGACTATCAGTATTTGTCCCATCATATGCACGCGTTTGCGACACTGTCAATGGCAGCGCGATGTCCAGCACAGCGAACCACGGCAAAGTAACCACTGCGTCACACACCCCGTACCGTCTATTTCTAGGCACGATAGTTGCCTGGCTGCAGAGCGTTTAGGGCCTCAGGCCATTTCAACTGTGGGTTCCAGTCATTGTTCATGACTTCCAAGTGAGGCCATTCCAACAGCATCACCTTGCTGATCACCCCGGTACCAGCCCAAGGGTCCCATATTCGCTTGATATTCTTCCAATCCACTTCACTCGCGAGGCGCTTCACCTCGTGTGGTACAGTCATGGCCAACTCAAGGCCCCAATCCAACTGACTGGCCACTTTCACTTGGGTTCTGGTCGCGTATATATCTCCCATGATGTCAATAGAGGTGAAATTGCACTGCCAAACGGCCAGTATGTGTTTATTATGCGTGATATGATATGCGTGATATGTTTATGCTGTGCAGGATGCGTCCCTGTTGGGCGTGAGTCGAGTTGGCTGGCTCGAATCACGCCCATTATCCCCCCTCACAAGAACCGTCCAGCATCCTAGATTCCGAACGGATCTTGCTTCCAACCCTTTCTAATTTAAGCATAATTGCCTGCACATTCGGTATCGTGGTCAGGAACTCGTAGAATTACGTACCTGGTTCAATGAAAGCCCCGTACCTGGTTCACTGAAAGCCCCGTATCTGGTTGAACGAAAGCCACGTATCTGGTTCAACGAAAGCCCTGTATCTAGTTCAATGAAAGCCGCGTATCTGGTTCAACGAAAGCCCCGTATCTGGTCCAATCAAAGCCCCGCAATCTTGCTTGCGTAAAAAAAGTTGTTCCTAACACTTATTACGTAGAATGTATATGGAAGGTTATGTTGTGAAAATGCCCCGTGTGATAAATGTGATAAATACCCCGGTTTTGACCGTAGCTTAGGAGGCGTGGAGGCGTGGTACGTTTTTTTCAACTCTGAAGAAGCGAAATATTTGATATCGAAAAAAGCGCAAGAGCTTCACACATAACTGTACAAGGGAGCTGAAAGCAAGGGCAACGCACCTTTCATTTTTGATGGAGAATCTTTTACAGTGTCCTCTTTCTTGAATAGAGGACAATAAAAGGCATGCGCCATCAGTGTGTTCTATATAAACACGCCCACCTTTATCGCAAGCAAGACAAATTTTTGTGTAGTGTTTTGGAGGCTTTCTCATGTTTGCAAAAAAATAAAAGCGACTGCTGGTCATAGATGACCATATTTGAACACGATATTGGATGTGTCTCATACATGTGACCTATATTCTATTCCCGAAAAACATTACTTTTTTCTATTCCCCATTTTGGCTTAATCTATTCTCGCATGATAGTTTTTCGCATTCGGGGCATATCACATGTTGTATTCAAAATTACTTTATATGCTATGTCACTCTACGTATCCCGGCATGTGCCACGCAGCGGTTGTGCATGTCGAGCATGCATATAAAGCCCAACCAGCGGAAATGAGGCGGGTCCGGCCGCACCGGCGGTGTCGATTGAAGTCGGCGGTGCCCGACCCGCGGAGAATGCAGCTTTGCACGCCCACGCTGGCAAAGGCCATGTGTGTCCGGGTGGACGTCGGTGAGGCCGTACAGCCGGTAACGCACAAGGCATGGGCGGGCGTCTCGGCCGACCCAGCAGGCCTTGTAGGGGCCGCCACGGTGTCTTCCCACTTCCCCTCCGCAGGAAGCACAGTGTGAGTGCGGAGAGCCATGGCCTGGGCATCACTGGCTACTGCCCCCCAGTCCTTGTGGGAGAACCAAGAACGCCGTTTGGTCCTCCCACAAGGACCAATTTTCAAATAATTTATTTGGCCGTATAATCCGGTTGATTCCGGATGCGTATCCCATGAAAGTTAGTTAGTATGGTTCCTATATTAAGTACTTCGATGGATGGTTCGGTATATTTATATCCACGTAATATATCCATGCCAACTGCATCTAAGACTACTATCCTCGGAATTTTCAAAACGCATTTTTTAACTTTCAAAATCTGTCGAAATGGTGCCTCGTCTTATCCATTTTTTCACCAATGGTATATCATGACTAGACCATCGTGGATGCGATCATATCAACCCAACATCAATGGTCCGATAATATTTTGGCGATAGGCCTCGCTGGAGGCGGTTTTTAAGCGGGGGTACATAATCCGGCGGGATATGGCGGTCTGGCTACATTCGACCCTATCCACCGCCATGTCGATAGCTTCCTGTAGATTTTGAGGTGTGAGAAATCAATATATCGCATCGGATGGTGCTCATTCGAACGTTGTGACATCGAAATCGAGCAAAAACCACTTTTCAGAAAGTGCAGACAGAAAACCCGACTAAGGGGGTTTGGCTGCATGCGACCCTATCCAGGACAAGGGGCGGTATCGGGGTTTTTTTTGCCATCGATAACTTTGAATAACTGCTAAAAAACTATCGATTGATATGATATCACAACTACAGTAATCACTAAGTAATAAGAAAACCCGCCAATAAGATGGCCTAAGTTTTTTTTTGGGTTGATTTACGGCGAGCTGTAGGCCTTTGTGAACATTTTTTCTACAGGATTTAACGTTGGATTGGTTTACGAATCCTGGTTGGTTACCACACCGTTTCGTATTGGCCGCCATCTACCACACGACTTCTCGGAATTGCTGCTCTCTCACGGCAGCCGTATCGACGACCCACCGCATTTCTTGGCCGCCCGAGACTGCCGCAGTTTTTTCCACGTCTTCTTGCCTCACTCCACCCCTATAGTCTTCTTCATCATGGTCGCTTCTACTAGATCAACAGCTAGCATGGCGAATCGCCGCCGCACATTAAGCACGATCTTTGATTCCGTTGCTGCCAGGCATGCCAACACACCCGCGACTCCGCCAGCGGCACAGCCGCCCGCTAATTCGGCAGGAGCTACATTTTTGGCATCGGTACGCACGTTGCAACGAGGGCACTTCGACATGAAGGTAGCCAAGCACGTCCAACGCAAGTTGTTCGACGGCAAGGAGGGGAGATTTTCCGGTGCGGAGTCCCACGCGGCGGCCATCTTCACGAGAATGGTCTCTGCGCTGCAGACAGCATTCGTCACTGAGTGGCTACTATCCAAATTCATGGTCCTCCCACAAGGACCAACGCGCGATGACTATTATGAGTGTCACATGGATCTTTGAGGCGTATATGTGCTTTTGGCATCATATTTATGAGTCAATTGAATAATTTCCCCTACAGGATCGTCCACGCGTGTGCTAGAGGAGCGTGCTTAAAGGGTGCGCTTTTGATATGTTTTTTATCGAAATCGTTGAAAAAAAGATGGTCTTCCCACAAGGACCATAGTCTTTAAGCGTCCTAGTGGTTGCATGGTGCGCGGTGTTGGCCGCTCATGGTTGCACACCTCGAGTTTATGACCAAATATGAAAACTTAGTTGGATAGTTCACACTCTAGTCGCCATCTGAGCACTCGTTTACCGTGGCGGGTGATCACTCCCGAGTGAAATAAGGATTTTGTGATGTTTGCACTTCTAATTTTCACTTCGCGTCAAGCTAACGAGTGCTCATCGCTCACATACTTGCCCATATGGCTTATGTTAAGCTTTCAAAAATTCATTTTATGGATATACTTCAAAAGTTTAAGCACCATACGTTCCTACCACACTGTGAATGCACTCTAGCGGGCATCGTGGATAATGGGTCATGTTTGCACCGATTATCCCATTCCGGCTAAAAAAACCGACTAAAAAGGTGTACGGTTGTTAATAAGCATTAGAGATGGCCAATATATGCACTCCAACATGACGTATGACCCAAATATGATGGGGACATGTGTATAAGATCGATATGATCGCATGGACGCAGGTGTAGCCTGCACATACTATTCCCAAAAAATTAGTGAAGATATCGTATCTTTTTGTGCCTTTTTGAATTTTCAAAAAATGCAATCTGAAAAAGTTGAGGGTGCTTGTCGCAAATGCGAACGCCATGGATATATTGGGTGGATCCAGGCCGGACCAAGCATCGAAGTAATTAATATATGTCCCATTGATACTAAAAATCATTGGGCGCGCCTTCTAGATCCGAACCAATGCCCAATAAAATTCTTGCAACATTGGTCCTTGTGGGAGGACCATAATCGATTATGGTCCTCCCACAAGGACCATGGGATAGTAGTAGCCATGAGGACATCGGTTTCGCTCCGCTCTTCACGCTGGACGACGCTACTTTGGCCGTCCGCGTGGAGGCCAACGATTTGTTGTTCTCCACGCTCGAGCTGCTGGTAGACCCCTCCTCGCCCGCAGCGGACTGGATGGACTCGTCCCACGCCAGCTTCCCGACAGACGGTAAGCGTGTTCTGCTCGAGTTCGCCCGTCGGATGATCCCGATTGGCGACCCCTTCCAGGGGCAAGCGGACATGTTCGCCGTCCGCATCCCTGCGGGCATGGACCCGCATGGACCGATCGAGGACTTCAACGCCGCGCTCAAGGCTGCGAGGGCGAGGGCAACGCTTATGGACGAGGACGTGAAGTCCATTTTCATCAAGGCCCTCGACACCACCTTCTACCAGCCGGTGATGGTGTCCCGCTTGCTTCTTCACGACCAACGGGCCGCCCACGACCTCCTCACTATCCAGCAATGGGTACGTCAGTGCTACGGCGAGCACGTGCGGGCGGGCACCGCCACCGCATCAGCACACCGGCACTCCCACGGCACGCACTTCATGGAGAAGGACATCGGTGATTCGGGCGCGGCGGGTGAGATCGCGGACTTACGGACGATGGTCCTCGACTTGAAACGACAATTGGCCGCCTTCCTCGTCACCGCCGAGTCCGAACCGTCTCCGCGGGGATTTACCCCTCGCGCGGACAAGCCGGACCGCCGCATCATCAAGACCCGCTTCGCGGCCTCGCCCCTCCCCAAGGGGGGAAATTGGTCTCAAACCGTCTCCAAGAAGGTGGCCTTCCATCGCGACACCGGTGCGACCATCCCGTACTGCCAAAATCAGGTGTGCGCTAAGGGGAAGGCGCGGCATTGGCATCGGGACTGCCCGAACGGGGGCAGAACCGGGCTCTCGGCCTACGCCTTCGCTGAGGAGGCCGAGAACTCCGTGCTGGCCGCGAGGTTCCAACACGCCATCGACCACGACGACCCCGTGGAGTTCGACGCCCTTTGCATGCTTGCGGGCGGGAAGCCGGAGGTCTTCGCCGATCTTTCCGCATGCTCTTTCTGCGAGGAGGACGGTGAGGCCCTCGTGTCCGCCGTCGCCGAGTTCTCTGAGATGGCACGCACGGCTGGGGCTTCGATATTCACCGTCAACACCTTCACTGCCGACTTGCCGGTGGTGTCGGAGCCGCATGCACACTCCCCGCCCGCGTCGGTTGGATCCGAGGAGAAATGGACCGGTCCGCCAAACCCCTTCTGCCCTCCCGTCACCCGCACGTTTCCTCTCCGATGTGGTGGTTCAGCTGCGTACGGAGTTCGAGTCCGCTGGGCTGGACCTCGTCTCGTTCGACCATGACGACCCCCACCCAGGCTCTGGTGGTGGGCAAGGTGAATGCGTTGCTGTACGACGTGCTTGGCCTCATCATTGAGAAGCACAGCAACGCGCACGTCTGGCTTACGGGTACGGACGCGTCTGCCGACCGAGATGGGCGACGAGCGCTGGTGGACATCGTCAATCAAGCGCAGCGTACCTGTGGCGCTGAGGGAGTCCTTCCAGCAGGAGCACGCCGCGCTGAGTTATCCCGCAAACGTTGACCCGCAGCCGATCTTGGCTCGGGAACAACGTTTGGTGCGGGATATTTAACAAGGCAGCCGAATGGACACCCACCGAGACCACCAGGAAGCTCAGCATGTACAGCCGGCTTGACCCGGTGTTCTACGCCGCGGTCAAGGTGCGTTACCCCATGGTAGCCGATATCGCGGCGGTTTCCCTCGGTGCTCTGCGCTCTCTGGTTGTGGAGATTTACCAGGCATGGGCGCAGACGGACGTCGGAAGGCCTTGCTGGCTAAGCCCGCAGGTGGTGGCACGTCGGCCATGCTCACCAGCAGCGAGCACCAGGCGCTACTGGACAAAATCAACGAGCTGACCGCGCTGGTTCAGCAAAGGTACGAGGCGGCTACGCCGGTGGCTACTATCCCACAGTCCTTGTGGGAGGACCAGATTTGAATGTGGTCCTCCCACAAGGACCTATTTTCAAATAGTTTAATTGGGCATGCCAACCAAAATTGGAGGTGCGTCCAATGAAACGTGGTCTATACAGGGTCTATACTTAGTTAGTGTCTATTCTGCGAAAGGCGAATTAACCCGCCGTAACACGTTCTTACGGCGGGTTACCAATACCTAGGCATTTCTACGATATCGCGCGCGTAATTGACTCCGGGCAAAAACTAGGAACAACAGGCGTTTATCAACCCAAAAAATTACCCAAAAAAGGTTGGCAGAACTCCAGACACTTTGGTCTGAGGATTGGTACTGTAATCGACTTCGAGCAAAAAGTAGGAACAACAGGCGTTTATCAACCTTCAAAATTACCTCCAAAAAGTTGGCAGAACGCCACACATTTTGGGCTGAGGATTGGTCTATACCGATAGGGAAGTGCTCTAGATCGAAACTTAAGGTCACAACACATAAAACTTCCTTCAAATATTGTCACTTAGTGCCTTGGGACCACCACGTAGCCTACGCGGAGCAACAATAAACGAAGTTAGGGATTAACCCGCCGTAATTTTCGGGCCAACCCGCCCTAACTTTGAACGCCATTTCAGCCCGGTCTACCCATCCAAGTAGCAGAAATTAAAATTTCCACACACAAAACTAACTACAATCAACATTGTCAAGCATGGGTTTTATGCGATAGCTCGAATTATTTTGGATATTAGAGTGCTCGAATATCGCTCTTAGGTATTGTTAACCCGCCCAAAAATTAGTAGAATAGACATTAGATGATGCCTGGTTCGACCTGGATCCGCCTCATATATCTACAACGGTTGCATTTGTATACGCATCCCTCAGACTTTTCAACTCGGAATTTTTCTAATGTTAAAAATCACTCAAAATAATTCCGTATCTTCAATAATTATTTGCTGGTGGTATATGGAGGCTGAGGATGCGTCCAAGGATTCAGCAACACCGTGGCATTGTGTACAATCGTGTTCACAATAGAACACAAGTTGATAACCTCATAGTGGGCATATATTCGCGCCCAACTCGACATGTCCTATCATTTTTGGTCAAATATCAGAAAATATAAGGGTTAATTTTGGCTCTGATGGGATGTCGTGGATGCTAGATTGAGTGCGTGCATGCCACTTCCACACCAACGTCTCGCTATGGTCGGCATATAGACACAATACTTGAATTTTTGAGCCATCTACATGGCCATAATAATGTGCAATACTTTGGCGTGTATGCATCGTTGAACCGGACGAATGGCAATTTCCTTTTGGGAGATTTAACGCATTTTCCAGTTTTGACACCCGGTGCTGCTTCAACCGATATTTTGAGGGTCAAGGTGACCTCGGATGAAAGTTTTGACAAGACACTGCAGAAAGAGCAGGTTGAGAACTTGACAACATAGGTGCTCAAATTTTCAAAGGACCTTCGAGGAGGGAGTTAGCTTGAGTTAAGGCCTGGTCCTTGTGGGAGGACCAAGGTTTAGTTCGCGATTTTTGTGAAATCGCATCCCCAAATCACACCCGCTAAGCATCATGACCCTAAAGTCACTCTAGGGACGAACCCATGCGAAATAATATTCAAATGGCTAAAAGATATCATGAAAAAAGACTTGAATATGCTTTAACGGGCGAGCTAGCGACCAATATAGCCATTGCGAAGTGGTCCTTGTGGGAGGACTAGCAATTTGGATAGTAGCCACCTTAGGTGCAGCGGCAGCAGGACCCGCCGCAGCGGCAGCACGGCCAGCGCCGGTAGCAGCAGCAGCAGCGCGGGCAGTCGCAGCGGGGCTTCCGCATGGGGTCCAATCACCACCGGCAGTGGGCTACGATCGTGACGAGCAGCGGGCGAAGCCGCTTTGTACCCGCTGCAAGAAATCCGGTAAGGAGCTGCACCACTTCTACCGCGACTGCCCTCTTGGCGGTCGCCAACATCCCCCCACCTCAGCCGCGGCTTTCTGCGTCCCCATCGACGAGGAGGATGCGGAGGGCGTGCATGCACTCGCCATGTGTGCTGTTTTTCAGGAGGCAGCGGATGCTGGGGCTGAGGCGTTTGCCCGTGCGGCGACGGCGTACGCTCCGCCAGCGGTGCTGTGCGGGGGGGTCGTTGGGGCCATCGACGTGTCGGCCTACGGCTTTTCCGTTGACGCGGCGCCACCGATGACGGCTACGCCCGGTGACGACATCCTCCAGCGGCTGGACGACCTCGTGGCGGAGGTCAACGCGGCGGTGGAACCAAAGGTGCATTACACTCACGCGTCTTTCCCGCCTCCTGACGGCATCGAGCAGCAGGCTTCGGCTCTGGTGTGCGGACCCGCCGCAGCGGGGACCACGCCAGAAGAGCAGGTTCCGGCAGGTGGTGCGGCGGCATCGGCATCCGCCGTGCCGGCCCCTGCTATGCCTGTCTCGCAGGGAAAGGATGTGAAACCCGCGCCACTGCAATCGGCGCGGGTGACCACCACAACGGAGGCGGACGGGGAGTTCGCTGGGTTCGTTCAGACCGTGAACCACGCCGCCATCGGGCAGGTTGATCTCACAGGTTACGACACGGACGACTACGAGGACCTCGCCGACGGCAGCTTCATCGTCAAGCCGCGGACTCCGGCCATTTCCATCGGCAAATCATCGGCGTCGGAGTCCGCGACCCACGTGCCTCAGTCTGGTGGTGCATCCCGCACCTACGGTCGTGGCAAGCCGCCATGGGGCTTCCCCGCGCACGCGGGTCCGTGGGGGTTTCATTACTTCGTCCCTCTCTTTCTTTTGATCTCGATCATGGGAGTGGGAGCTGCCCGCCTACACGGCGGCCAATGACATCGACTCTGTGCAGGTATCGGGTCGGGCTGCACCGCAGCCTGTGCTGTGCAGGGGGGATTTATGCATCTACCCTGGTATATCCGAGCTGGACCCCGTCACTCTGGATGCAGTACTGCACTCCCTGGGTGCTGCGACGGTGGTTCACCGGCCGCTTGACCCACTGGAGAGCAGTGTTGCAAGCTACTACCGTGGACATTGTGGTGACGGTGCCCCTCTGAACTTTGACCCCGAGTAGCTTTCCTTCTGGCTCTGGCAGTACACCACTCTGGTGGTGTGCTGGGATGTACTTTGACCTCAACATGGTCTTCAGTTTGGTTTATGTTTCTGCTTTGACACCTTTGAATTCTTCAAGCTGACTTGCTGACACAGTGCTTTTCAGTAGTTTAGCAGGACCTGAGTGCCTGTATGTTTCTGTTCTTGTGCCGGCTAGAGGGTTCCAATTTGTGTATCAGAATAGCACAGTTGGATTAGCAGTTAGGACTTGTCACCCTAGCTTCTGCCCTAACTTATCTTAACTCCTCTGACTTACCTGTCAGCCAGCACCCACAGTGCTGGGGTGGTGTGCTGAAATCTGTATAGGCAGCCCTGACCGGGAGTCCCGGTGCAGGCCCCTATGACAGATTCCTAGGTAGCCAACACTGGACCGTGACTGATCCGTAAGCCTGTGCTGTGACACACCGATTGTCACAGGTAGCTAGACTCGAGACCGTTCCGACTCCGTGACCGTTCGGGTATATATCTAGCTTAGGGTTTATTTCTTATGAGAGTTTATCTATATTGGTTCACTGACTGTCTGATATCTTGAACCGGGATATTCCAGTAGTACTTAAATTCGGATCAATTACGGACGATATGTGTACACGACATGTATATTATATGTTACTGCATCGCAACCAAGACCAAGAGTTTACCGCCGATACTACTCGAAGCCAAAATTAATAAGTTTGAATGTGTGGGACTCGTGGGAGTATGGGTTTGTTTCAACACTATCTACCACTCATCATCAGCCATGAATGCGAGCTTGCTAGTTCTTTGGTGTATAGGCGACTAACAACCGAAAACATGCCTTGATACTTTCCCTTGTCGCGCACATCTGTGTGATGGAACTTCCAAGGCTTCCCTTTGAAGTGGAGGCCGAAGTGCCGCAGTCAAAAAACCGTCACACTCAGTCGGGACAGGACCGTTGTACTCGATGAAACTTTCCTTGACATACTTATCCTGCGTGAGCCCTCTCACGGATGTGGCATGTCTGTCTACTATGGCTGACCCCATGCCTTCCACCACCGCCTCTCATTTTGAATCTTCAAAAAAGCACAAAGCTGAAACAGGTACAAGCAGTCTTGCACATCCTCGTACGAACGTTCGTCTATGAACAGGTCTTCTGTAAGCATTGTCCTTGAGGCGTCTTTGCACTTCGCTGCATAACCCTCACTCACGCGGGCTGCCATCTGGCGTACTTTCACCAGCTTGTGTTGCTCCCAGAACTCATCGAACGAAGAAAAAATCGATCTTTCACACGATCTTTCCCACGAGTGTCGCCCCGTCGTAGATTTTCTTCAAGTGCTCTTTGTCATGCGCAGACGATTGGCAAGGTGAAATGGCCACTGCCCAAAATCACGGTCCTGTCACAAGGACCGAAGTGATTCGGGGCTATCCGTCGCGTTTTTTTCCATCTAGTTGATATTTGAGTGTTTCGACATCATATTTGGGTGTCCAAGAATTCATTCCGAACCTCTTTTGAGTGTTATACAATACTCGATATGGGCTTGTGCTTTTCCCTGGATCGCCTTGCGGGCCTTCGGCCCGCATTTTCCCTCCTTCCTCCTTCTTCTTGGATCCTCGCGGGCCTTCGGCCCGCATTTTCCTTTCCTCCCCTTCTTTTCCCGGCTGGACTAACATTTCCCGGCTTAAGCCGAAGAATGCTTCTAGAATTTACGTTTTTGCACCGGAAACCTATAAGTTTTTTTATTGTTTCCGCGGGTACGACGCAACTTTTACACCAGGAATATTTATCGTTCCGAAAATATATAGGAACGTACGTATTTTTGTAGCAAATATTAATTGTACCGTAAACAATCAATATTTGCTACAGAAATATCCATTGTTCCTGAAATATATAGCAGAAGTTGATTGTTCCCGGTACAATCAAAACTTGCTCCCAGAATAATATAAAGACACCCTTTGTGAAAACAAACACACAGTGAAGCACTACAAGCCGGGTGCTACGCTCGCATATGTCAACCGTGAAACTGTGAAGCTATACACAAGATAATACGATGTGTTATAGCTTCCGCCGAAAGAATGTGATGACAGCCCCTAAGGTGTCAGGTGTGGAAATGACAGATGCTATGAACTGTCTGACTACCGAAGTCGATATCGGAGATGGCGCTAATGATAGTGAAGAAGTCATAGTAGTCGAGCCATATCGGTGATGACACAGATGACGATGACACTGTCGGCGTGCCAAATCCAGCACACCACCTCGAGTGAGGTGGGCAGACCAAAATGTATACACTCATACCAATCTCCAGTCCAGACCAGAAAGAACCACAATCATGCCTGCCAGGGCTGAAAACCCCCAAAAAGCTGGACAAAGTCCACACGGTCCTGGCAGGCCTATCAGCTCCCTGTCTCTAGTGCCACTCCTCCACCGGGGGAATAGTATGCTGCTGTGCCCTGAGGGTCCGCACACCGCGGTGTCGTGCAGCCGGATGCTTCGTCAGGGATATGACAAGGAGTACCCGAAGGCAGGTCCAGGTCACCCCGTCACCGTCAGACTTACAGACAAGGGAAGATGTAGGTAGGGTCACAGCGGGTGGAGGCAGAGGCTCTCACGTACGAGACAGGTGCCGGTCACGGGTCCCCGAAGGGTACATAAAGTCGTAGGAGTCAAGGTACGGCATGCAACATTCACATAACAGGTCTTGTGCATGCTTGCTAAACCTCTAGGCTAACTGTCAATCTATCGGTTGGTTGTATTCCGTACATATTTTCAAAACCAAATCATAAAGTACCTGCAACAAAGTACCTGCAAAGCACAGTCAGATACAAAACCCAAAACAGGACAAAACAGAGGGTACTCACAGTCAGATCATGCTGCTGCTTTCTGAGTAGGCCTCCATGTCGAAAATCCAAAAGATCTGGCAGCCTGAATAATTGCCTTTTGCATATCCATGTAGCTGTCAAAGAGCATGTTGAAGTAGGGCACGGTGTTCTTGGTGGGAGGAACCGGCTTGGTGTAGGGGTCAGCCAAGTTCTTCTCCGAAGGTACCCTCCAGCATATGATCCAGCCCAGTCTGACAAAGTCTCTGAGCATATGGAATCTGACCAGAACATGCTTGATTTTCTGGGATAGCGGGATGTTCTCAGCAATAGATCTGCATGCATCATTATCCAGGAGAAGAGGAATTGGAAGCTCAAATCTGGGGCGCAGGTTGCTGAGGCTGGTAGGTATTCTGTGCTTCTCATATTCTGATAGTCTACTGGCCTGCGGTCTGATTCTGAATAAATCTCGAGCTCATCTGTCACTGACTTGCCATCAGGCCTGACACCACCGACTCCTGTACCCGTAGGTGTAGTGTAGTCCAGGAGTTTAGTAAGGAGAGTGCCTGGCTGTAACCCAGGGTAACTGAATGCAATGTCAGTGGCGACCCTCTCTGCTTCAGTGATCTCAGAATCAAGTCCAGTAGTAGAGGGTGGCTGTCCTTGAATAGGGTGTTGGATATAGCCGAATATTTCTGTCAGCATAAACATGAGAGATACTACCCGCTGAACTGCAGTAGATCCTGCAACATATTCTGAACCCGTAGAAGATGTCTCTGTGATAGTCTGTCGGACTGTACCATACTGTAGAATCATGCCACAGAAGAATATGACCATGCCAGAGTATGATCTAGCCGAGTTTTCCAAGTCTCTGGCCAGGTCAGCATCGGAGTACACAAACAAACAGTGTGAGCACACGTGCTGGCCTCTCAGGGTAATAGAAGGCCATCCTGTAGTGTGCCGTGCAGTCCAGATACTGTGCAATTCTGATAAGAGCTTTCGTTGAGTCCTCTGAGGGACAGGCCACAAACTGTGATAGATAGATAACTGCATAGTAGATATCTGGCCGTGAAGTCCTGCTGTGCCAGAGCAGATACCCAAGGATAGACCGATAGGGGTTTACCAGAGTGAGGTCAGGGTCTGCTGGTCTCGATATCACAAGTTTAGAGTCCATAGGTGTGCGGAAGGGTCTCCCGGGTATGTTATTAGCTGTCATAAGGTCCTTAATTTGCCGAGACTGATTGAGGTACACCCCCTGGTCATCGTGCTGTACTGTCATCTGAGGTAGCCCCTCATTTGTGTCGCACGGGGTATTTTATTTGTCGTGTCGCAAAAGATTCGTTTATATTAACGACGCTTCGCAGCTTTTTCAGAAATATGCTGTTTTTCATTTCGTTTCCCTTAAAGGAGCGAAACAGGTTTCCTGGAAAAAAGTGACATCAACAGGCCACACCGCAGGAGCTGTCCCTCAAAAATTATGCCGTTGGAAATTTTTCGAAAATTTTCTGCCCATGTCAGCAGTCCTACCCCGGATTGTGTCGAGCGCTCGCGCTTTACCGGCCAATCATGATACGATAGCATCTCAGCAGTCCTACCCCGGATTGTTTCGACCGTTCGGTCGTAACCGACAACGAGAGAAACGTTTAACAATTCAAAATTATACCACGAAGATATATATACTGTTTTCCATCCATGCCAGCAGTCCTACCATGAATGTGTCGAGCGCTCGCGTTATACCGACCAATCATGATACGATAGCATCTCAGCAGTCCTACCTTGGATTGTTTCGACCGTTCGGTCGTAACCGACAACGAGAGATACGGGTAACAATTCCATATTTTACCCCGAAGATATGCGGAATTTACAATTATGAATTTGTCGCAAAACTGCTCTAATAACAGGTTTACCGATCTCAGCAGTCCTACCCCGGATTGTTTCGACCGTTCGGTCGTAACCGACAACGAGAGACACGGGTAACAATTCCATATTTTACCCCGAAGATATGCGGAATTTACAATTATGAATTTGTCGCAAAACTGCTCTAATAACAGGTTTACCGATCTCAACATCATCATCAGCAGTCCTACCCCGGATTGTTTCGGCCGATCGTTAGTAACCGACAACGAGAGACACGGGTAACAATCCCATATTTTACCCCGAAGATATGCGGAATTTACAATTATTTACGCATCTCGTCATTCAAGATCATCTCACCACTCCTATCGGCGGCGCGGCCCGGACAAAAGTGGATATGGTATGATCCTGGTCGGCAACGTTTTCATTTTTCTCCAAGCTCTTATCTTGCGCCTACCTGCTCGCTGTCTCAGCGCGCGGCTTGTGTTTTTGTTTGATTAATGATTTTTGCGCGCTACTTTTCTTTAGCGATATTTCATATCGACCATGTTTTCGTGTGCATGCGTGGAACCCGGCGGGGGGGCGTTCCTGCGATGTTCTCACATGAGCCGCATCCCACCAGCAGCCCATCCTGCGATACATGGATGATTGGAGGCCGTCGGGCGTCTTTGCATCCCGCCTGACGGTTTGGGTTCAATTTTCAACAGGAATTCTTCCTTCCTGAGCAGCGCTCTGTTTTTTTGCAGGTTTATGCTGTGCCTTTTCTGAAGGCGCCAGCAACGGCCATAGTGTATAATTCATGCTGTGCCTTTTCTGAAGCCGCCAGCAACGTTCCTGGCGGCATCTTTCCCTCTGGCCCTACTAAGCTGAAGGGGTGCTTGGAGACCGGCGGGATTCTCCGACGGGTTGGGTTCGATTCCCAACGTCTTTACTAACCAGCGTTTCGTTTTTTGCAGGTTTTGTTTTTTACGCCGAGCATCTTTTTATGCCGCCAGCAGAGTGCTCGCGGCATCCTGTGACTTCCAGCTCTGTTTAGGTTTCGCCGATTATTGATGTTCAGAATTTTAGATTTTCCACCCACTGTTCCGCTGCTGTTTTCAAAACGTCTATTTTGTACGTAGACGCCCACCCGAGGGTGAAATGCGGACAGCAGTTGGCTGTCGGTATTGGGTTCGATCCCCAACGTCCTGACTGATTCGCTGTTCGTGTGCTGCAGGAAACGTTTTGGTTCTGAAGATTTTGGAACGTGCGCTGTGCTCTAGTTTCCTAGTTTAGATTTTCATATCGCCCTCGGGTAGTTGAATCCTTGTATTAGAAACTAGCAGCCTAGTAGTAATAAGTATTTATGCTAATATTTTTTAAGAGAGTAATCGGTTTTCTCTTAGTATCTTTATCCATCTGAAATGCTTGCTTGCTTGCTACTCATGTATGCTCCGTGCTATATGAATGTCCCCAAGTGATCGTATAATACACCTGTGTTTTATGTAATATTCGCGGTACTACTCGTTCAGTAATTTTGTTTTTCAAGTCATAATCGCGGTACTATTCGTTTGTGTTCCCCCTAGCTTAATTTCATTTTCGGAAATTTTCTGTGAATTTTCACGACAGAAATGAGCGTGGTACTCATGATTGTCGCACCTGCGACAGATATGAGCCCCCGGCTCATTTCTGTCGCACGGTATAATTCCAATCTGTCTTGCGACACGACAAATAAAATACCCGGTGCGACAAATTTGAAGTGCTACCGTCATCTGAAGGATAGAGGATATAGGACCCAAGTGTTTGGCCTTAAAGGTTGCTCTGAAAGCAGTCCAGAAGGCCCTCTCAAGAGCCGTGGAACAGGCCATACCAAAGTCATCCACATATACCACACACATAGCCTTTTCCGTAGGCGTGTAGATGAAATAGATACAGGCATCATGTGTAGACTGCCTGAATGAGTGTCCCATGTATTTGAAACTGAGCATAAACTGTTTAACCATTCTCTGCCATGATGCACCGGCAATCTTGAGGCCGTACAGCGCATATGAGAGTAATGCATAGCTGTAACCCTTAAAAGTATAGCCAGAGGGAAACTGGATCCACACGGAGAACTCAAGCTTAGCATGCATAAAGGCCTGATACACATCCAGATGTGACACCACCAGCTGGAATAGAGCTGCAAATATGAATAGCAGTCTGAAAGCTGATATCTCTGGGGTAGCCGAAGAGGTCTCCCACGGAAGGTAGCCTGTAGTTCTGCTGCCGTCACCAGTCATACGGGCTTTAAATATCTGATAGGCCTTGCCTGCGCCAGTAGAGTCAGGTTTGAATGGCATAGACAGTACAAATAGTGTAGTAAGGTACTGTGCATTAGCCGGAGGTGTTCCCAGCTTGAGTTTCTCCTGATTAACCATATCACCAACCTCCTGATCCGTAGCTTTTAGCCAGTCTTCAGACAGTGGTGAGGATAGGGCCTGTTTGACACCGTGAGGTAGCTTAATCTCTGGTGCCGAGACCTCAAGCATATGGATAATAGTAGAGGTAGGAGCATCAGAGAGAAACTGCTCCATGCTGCTGAAACTGCCAAACATGTATTCTGCTCTGAGGTCACTGCTGAGGGTGTCAGAGAAGGGCAGGTAAGCTGCTGAATGAGTAGATGGGAAGATAATCAGGTTGGCCGGGAGATCAATGTGCCAACCAGCCGGCTCGTCGGGGCAGGGCTCCAGGATAACACCGTAGGGCCTCCTGTTGCCTCTGTGGGTGGAGATGAGAAGTGCACTGTAGATAGGTGCTCTGATTGTCTGACGAGCCTTCACAATAGTCCAGATAGGGTAGTGTTCATTAATGCCATTCAGCTTTCTGTAGCAGTCCAGATAGTGCAGTAGGTCCCGATAGTGCTGACCATTTGATGTCTGTGATACATATCTGATATGGCGACTAGGTATTTTTTTTGGTAAATTACCGGTAAGAGTATTACCGGTAATTTACCGGGTATTACCTAGCCCCATTGTTAAATTAAGGCTCTTAACAGTGTGGGTAATGTCGCGTTGGTGATTACTGGTAATGGTATTACCGGTAAATTACCCGGTATTACCACACCCCATATTCGCATTACCGGTAAAGTAGTCACCTTAATATCTGACTGCCATAGTCCAGGTAACTGTGCCATCTGTCTGAATAAGCTGAACACATGCGTGTGACTCCTCTCCGTCAAAGAAAGAACCAATACCATGAATCCTCGAGCCTGCTGTGTCAAAGCTGTCACTGAACGGCTGCGGTCTGTCATAGGATGCATCAAACTCCCGCTCTGCCTGATGTGGGTCCGGAAAGGAGCCCAATATCTCTCCCATGTCCTGATGATTATGAATCCAGTGAGGCTTGCCAACATAGTGTACCATATTTGTCTCTGTATCCAAGATCTTATATGCCAGAGAGCTGACTGATACACCAACAAGACGGCCTGACCAGGCCGCCCGCTGAGACTTCCTAGACATGCCAGGCTGTCTGGAGTTCCTCTGTTGCTGAGACATAATGACATAGCAGTTTTGGCCGAAAGCCCTCAGTTTTGCATAGCCATAGTGGTAGCCTTTGATCTGATGAAATGGTGTAGAAGAGATGTTCTTGTGAGTAGAGAGGTTCCATATGAAGCCAGCATGGGTGGCAGCCAGAGGCCAGTAGTCCTCGGGCATGCCAGCTGCCAGAAGTAATGCCTTAGTCATGTCGGATATCTTGCCAATGGCATTCTCTGCATGAGGATTGTCTGTATGTACTGTAGGTGATGATTTCTGGTGTAATATACGATGCTTCTGATAGAAAGCAACACACTGGGGGTCACCCATCTCTGGAGCACAGTCTGTACGGAGTGTAATGGACTGTGGTGCATACCCCATTGCATGTAAGCTGCCGTAGAAATGAACCAGACAGGTGTAGTATTCTGATTTCTGTACGAAGGTATATACAAATATGAACCTGCTGACATAGTCAATGAACTGACATCGGTACAGGTGGCCGTTGTAGCCAGCTGGTGTAATAGGTCCTGTCATGTCAGCAGCCCACTTCTGGCCGGGCTGTGTGGCAACTGATCTCAGCTGGTCATGGTGTCCACAGGGCTTCTGCTTCAGCTTACTTGTACAGCATACTGCACAGAACTGAGAGCAGGCCGGCATAGCTGCTATAGCTCGCCTAGACAGCAGAGGCCGACCGAGCTGGATGCCAGGTAGGTCGTAGAGCTTAAGCAGACTGGCCGTAGAGCCGTGACCCATGACTGCATGGAACTCCACAAAGGGACTGACCCGAACAGGCGTGTTTCTGTTCCTGAACAGGATACAGATCTCAAAGGGAGTGCCATCAATGAATACTCTGTCAGGTCCGCCATCTGAGTCAGCCGGTGTCAGTGGGTGACTGGAAGCATATGTGTGCTTCCGTGAGAAACTGAATATCTTCTTACTGCCTTTAGGATAGATGTGTAGTACCTCCATAGTACATGTCTTGTGCCATATCTGGTGTTGTGGCATATACGGGACAATCCAGAAGTAGGTGGTGTTATGCGGGTCAAGGAGAAAGTCATGGTTGCCCTTAGTCAACATTCTGTCAATCATACTGATACTGAAGGGAATGTTACCATAGAAGAACTGACCCGTCCACTGCTTGGTGTGACAATCATCTGATATGGACCAGTGCTCAAGAGCTGGATGATTGTTACCCTCGCCAACAGGCAGAGAGTCACAATACATAGATACATCAAAAGCCGGAGTACCAAGTTTAGCTGTAGCTGTAGGAGAGCCGTGAGTAGTAGCCCATTTAGTATACTCGCTATTACTCCACTGCCAGTCTGATGAGTCTCCTGTGCGGGTCCTGACAGCTGCTGAGCCGAAGTGGTGAGTATGCGGGTGCTGCGGCTCATCCCAGAGGTAATCCACCTGATTGTCTGTGATACGGTATGTCCTGCCTGAGTCCAAGTGAGTGTAAGTCATGCTGATGAAGTCTGGAGAACTGAAGCCGTGTCTGAGCATAACCCGGGTAGATAGAAGGGTCCTGGCGCCTTCTTTGAAGTGGCAGCCAGGAATAGAGTACTCATCTATCTCCCCTGATAGTATCTCACGACCGTACAGGTGTAGTGTGCAGGTCCCGTCAGTTCGGGATACAGGACCTGTCATCACCGTGGAGAAACCAATAGTGGAGGAGGTATCCAAGGCCGAGATCCTGGACCTGGTGCCTGTGATATTGCCAGTGGCACCAGAGTCTACCACAATGCCGTCACCGTCCCGTGATAATGCATAGGCCGAGACAACTGGACTACAGGTGAATACTACTAGTCCAGGTGGTGGTGTGCCGTGTGCTGTCCAGGTGAAACCGAGCCACCAAGACATGTGTACCAAGGCACCACCGACGGTGATCATGATCTCTGCCAGGTGTGAGGTGGTCTGGAGGACACTGCCAGTCTCATGCCAGGCCACTGAGCTGACACCACCGAAACCTCTGTCCAATGCACTGTCGCCTGAGAGTGACTGAAAGTCCAGGAAGAAGAGAAACAGACACTGAATGATAATTGCCAGAATGGTTGCCAGAGCCAGAGCCGTGAGGTGTCGAGTCCGCCTGCGGCGGTCCTCACTGTCTGCTGTCATAGTTGCCCGGAAGAGTTGTATCTGGGAGGCGGCATCGGGCGGCATACCACGATACCAGAGCTGGTGAAGTGGCCGTGGTCACTGTGAGGGTCTTCTGAGCCAGGTCCAGAGGAAGAGCCGTGTCCAGCCCCAGAATCTGACCAGTCCCAATCACATGAACCACTGTACCCGTTGTTACCAATCCCAGTGCCACCATCAGAGCCACCATCAGACCGTATCCCCGTCCCCGTCCCCTGGGCCCCTCCCCGTGGGCCCCCAGGTGACAGCAGTCTCAGTCCGTCCGAGGCATCCTCCTGTCCCACAAGCATGCTCACATCTGCCATGGCACAGTCTAGGAAGCCGAGGACAACCAGTGTGGAGACGAGGGCATGTCTGTAGAAGGGTACACCACCCCTACCTACACCCCTACGCAGGGTAGGTCCAGTGACGGGCGGTGGGGGGTCATGGTACTGTCCTTCCCCTGAGCCAAGGGGCTCAGGGCTGTCGGGCTCGTCCGAGGCCCCGACTACGGACCTCGCAGACACCCCGTGTCCGCTGGCAGGGAGGCCCATAGCCGTGGCATATATATAGTCCAGCTCCTGCGGTGACAGAGCACGGGCCAGAGCTGGGAGGGAAGGGCACTACCGGAGGTGGTGCTCGTGGTTCCCTCGAAGTCGTTGCGGCCGAAGCCGGCAGGGTGTCGTACCACTGGGTGGGCTGGGTGTGATCCTCACACCACAGCCTGTCCCAGTGGTCCTGCTCCCTATCGGTGAGGCCGGGAGGAGTGCCGCGAAGGCCACGCCGAAGCTCCTCGAAAGGGCCGGGCTCCGGTCCAGCCACAGACTCCAGCTGTGAGCTCCAAGACCTCGGCCCCCAAGCCCCTTGCGACTCCCGGGTCTCACTGAGATGTTGTTCGGTCATTGATTGGAACGGAAGATCACCTGCCAACACCATGTCAGCGAACAACCCGGAGCCAGGCTCCAGGGGTGTCTCGTGTGCGAAGAGCGCTGACACGGGGTGCATACAGGTGTCTCCATGCTCGGCATCGCCCGGTGTGTCACTCGAGAACGGTGCGGTAGGATCCAACGTCTGAGCGGTCCCGTCTAACACCACACCTGCGTCGAGATGCGACTGGGTAGACGCAGGCTGTGGGTCACACGGTGAGCATGTGATGCTCGGGTCCGCACGGTAGAACGACGAAAGATCAAGCGGTGTCTCAGTGGCAGCGACCGAGTCCATGCGGGCATCGACCGGTGGGGTTGGCGTGGTGTCACGATCGACACCACCCACCCCGAAGCTGCCAAAATGAACTCTCCCTAGTGAAAGGGAGGAGTACGGCTCCTGAAGATCTTGCTCATCGTAGCCCGCCTCGTCCCCTGCATAGCAAAAGGCTTGGAACCTTGCGGAAGCCTTCCGCTGGAGTCGATCCCACTCGTCATGTTGTTTCTGAGTGTAGGATTCATGCTCCCAAGCATCCCACTCAGAGTCAGTCCACTCCTGCGGTGCCCAAGCGGGTGCATGAGAGGCCTCATCCCCCTGGGTGAGATAGGCGGCAAAGGACAGGGAGCCGTCGTCCGGGTACGTGCACACCGACTCCGATGAGTCACAAATGTCTGGTGTGCCGTGCTCCCAACAGACTGCCTGAAAGGCCTCCTCCGAATGCTCGTAAGCTGCCTGGTAGCGAGCTGCCAGAACATCGGTGAAGGCCCCTTCGGCCAGAGCCTCGGGGTCAAGCCGCATGGAGTGTGCCGCCAGGTGCTGCATGTGTGTACAGTCCGCCTGGCGGTGCCTTCCACCGCAGGACCAACAGTTCCCGTAGAACTGTTTGGAACCCGGGTGGAAGGTGACTCGGGCCTTCTGCTTCTGCCCCTTGCCCTTCTTGCCTTTGCCTTTGCCTCCCTTCCTGCGGATTCCCTGCGGCCAATTCCCCCCCTTCGGCAAGGGGGAGGCAGCAAAACGAAAATTCTTCCCCTTCCCCTTAAAGGGGTGGGAAGACCGTCCAGGGTAATAAACATCACGCGGGCGGGTAGGGCGTAGGTCAGGGGCTCCCCTGGGGTCCAGACCGCCACGTTCACCGTGGCGGTGCCCTGCATCATTGTAAAAGGCGCTTGTCAGTGGCTTCGCTTTCCCTAGTGTGTTGTAGACCCGCTGAATCGCGAGTCCACAGCTCACCAGGGTCAGCTCTGCCTGTGTCTTGACCTTTTCAATCGCGTAGTCCTCGTGCACCTGTTTGTAGGTGACGGGACATGTACGACGAAGGAACAACCGTACCGCATCTTCCCTCGAGATGTCGAGGCTGGAGTGTTGCCCCAAGTCCGTCGCAGCGTTACTGACAGCGTCAGTGAAAGCTTTGATGAACTGTTTGGGGTTCACACCCGCCGGGACCTCTACTGTGGGGGTAAAGATGAAGTCAGTTTTGTCAAAATCCTCCAGGTCAGGCATCACGTCCCTGACTAAGGCAGTTAAAATAACCTTGCCGTCGTCAGGGAAGTAACGATGTGCTTCCCGAACTGAAGCGAGCGCTGGACCGCCACAGAGATACTCCAACAACTCCTTTAGAAGTTTGTTTGCGTTGGGCATCACGGTGGCGGTGACGTCGTCCAGACGGAAAGCATGCGCGTAAAGGACGTTAAACCTTGTGAGGCGCGAGGTAAGCTCCTCAACGAGGGAGTCAAGTAGTGAGCGAGCATTAGACTCGTCACCACAAAACCTCCACTCGTCGATGGCGTCCCCTTTGCCACACAGCTTAGATTTAACGCCCCTTACTAGCGCCTCAATCTTCTGCTGATCATCAAGGAAAGCCGCTGATTCAGACTCAAACTTCTTCTCAGCTGCTGATTGCTGTGAAGACGCGGCGACTGGTGTTGGCACCAGTTGATCAAATTGCAGCTGCCTCTTAGATGCACCAGCTGGGTGCGCTCTCAATCTTGCTGGAGCCATCAGCTGATACGGCGTAGAGGCCATGCCGGAAATTTTACAGTTGCGGTCCTCGAGCGTTAGACAAGAAAAAACCACAAATTCAAAATGTTCGCTAATCAAGGTTCTAAAAAATACACTGCAAAGTTCTCGTCAAGAGAAAGCAAATTTACACTTGAGCAATCTATAGAAAATAAGGGCAGGGGCTTCAAATTCAGGATCAAAGGTTCAAAATTTACAGCCGCGAAATAGGGTAAGGTAAGAGAGAGGTGGCGATCGTGTTGTGAGGCTTGATGTCGACGCGCGTGCTGCTTCGGAGACTGCGGCTAGCTAGACCGGTCCATCTTTGTCCTAAGCAATTGTGCTCACGAACGGAAAATCTTCCTCTCTCTCACTCTACCCCTTTCGTGACTAGTGCGTTCTAGAACCTCATGCCCCGATCTTCAGCCCCGAGCCCCTATGAAGGCTTTAGCCAGCCATAATTGGCGGTTTTAAATAACCACCTAAGGCCGGTGGTGGGCGCAAACCTGTGAAAACAAACACACAGTGAAGCACTACAAGCCGGGTGCTACGCTCGCATATGTCAACCGTGAAACTGTGAAGCTATACACAAGATAATACGATGTGTTATAGCTTCCGCCGAAAGAATGTGATGACAGCCCCTACTAAGGTGTCAGGTGTGGAAATGACAGATGCTATGAACTGTCTGACTACCGAAGTCGATATCGGAGATGGCGCTGATGATAGTGAAGAAGTCATAGTAGTCGAGCCATATCGGTGATGACACAGATGACGATGACACTGTCGGCGTGCCAAATCCAGCACCCTTTCAGAGAGTGCAGACATAAAACCCGACGCGAAGGGGGTTTGGCTGCATGCGGCCCTATCCACTGCCATGTCGATAGCTTCATACAGGTTCGGTTGATGTGTGAGAAATCAATCGATCACATCGGATGGAGCTCATTCGAACGTTCGTTGTGCCATCGAAATCGAGCAAAACGAACCACTTTTCGGAAAGCGCAGACAAAAACCCGACCGAAGGGGGTTTGCTTAGTCGATAACTTGCGATAGGTTTTGATGTGTGAGAAATCGATATATCACATCGGATGGAGCTCATTCGATTGTTGTGACATCGAAATCGAGCAAAACCCACTTTCGGAACGAGTGCAGACAAAAAAAGCCAACTAAGGGGGTTTGGCGGTATGCGTTCCATGCAACCCTATTATTGTCTATTGCCAAATGGGTACGGTGGGTTAACCCACCGTAATGACGATTTTAAACAACCCTAAGCTTCTATGTAACGGCGTATATTGTCTCAAACCTATGTTTCATGGCACTCATTAAGAGTCCCTTCGAACATGGAAAACATAATTTGCACCATTCTAAGGTGTTTTCGATATCAATGTAAGAGGCGCATGAAGTTGCCAAATATTATGGTGGGTTGGGAAATTGGCTTACGGTGGGTTTACAAGTGTCACAAATATTGGTAGATCCGTGCCGTACGGAGGGAGGCGGTAGTATGCGATCTTAGGGTTGGCACTTCATACATGATAGTTGACAATGCTGCTAGAAACTCAGCAGTGCACGAGGGGGAACGCTGCCGACGGTGAAACAACGAACCAAGATAAACTCAGATAATAGACATATATACTGAGTTTGTCACACAAGCTGATCACCGAAGATGACACACAGAATATGACACCTGACTGTACGAACTAGTCAGGGTGTCATTTCCAGCACACCACCTCATCTGAGGTGGACAGCTTGTGACAACACACCACCCTAGCTACTAGGCTTACAGTGTAAGATGCAAGAATGTTAAGCCTAGAAGCTAGAAAAGTCACAAGTGGCTGATGAGAGCTCAAGCAAAAAAAATGATACTTGCTAAAGCTAGAGATCTTGCTAAAATAAAATCTGATCGGTCAATTTCGTCTTTGCCAGCTAGTGGTGGGTGAACCCACAGATCTCGCCTGTCTGCATGTGATGGAGAATGTAAAAAATAAGTCTGCCTGTCGGTGTAGCTTCAAACTTCTGCGAACTGCAAAGGTCTTCTGACTGTAAAATTTTCGTCTTAATTTTGAGAAGCTGCCCGCAAGTGGTGAGAAATAAAACAACATTCTGCAGCCCAAAACTACAGCAAGTGGTGGAGAAATGTAACTGGGAACACCGCCTGTCTGTTTAAAGATTAATAAGAACCATCGGAATAATCATCGGACCCAGAGTTCTCAAAATACTCATACTCATCGTAAAATTCAGCACCACCAGCTCCAACGGAATCGTAGGCCCCTGCCTCCCAGGCAGCCCACTCCTCTGCGGTGTACTCATCATTCCCGTCGCTCAACGCAGGCGCATCTCTAAAAGAAACTGTGCCAACATTAAACTCGCTCTGCGGTAAAAATTCCTCCCCAAGTGGGGGCTCCAAAACTCCGCCATAAGAGTCGCCCTGGAAACCTGTGTCCAGGGTTTCATCCTGTTCCAATCGATCGGACGAAAAATGCGGAGCGGCCAAGTGGCCATCTTGTTCCTCTTCCTCCTCACAACTGCCGCTGGAATCATCGAAATACCCAAGTGGGTACTCCGATTCATCCTCATCCTCACTAGGAAAATACTCCTCATAACTTCGAACAACCCCAGAGCCCATATAGGGAGGTACAATGGGAGGTGCATGGACATAGTGAACTTCCGCGCGGACAGGAGGGGCCTGCCGCACGGTGTCGCTCGCCCTAGTGACACTAGGGGAGGGTCTAGTGGTGGAAATCTGAGTTGAAACTGATTGGGACGCCAAAATCGCCGGCGCATCGCCCACTCCTACTTCGCAAAACTTTCCGTTCGAAATTCCAGAACCAACGGTCTCGGCCGAGACACCACCAACTTGTGGCTCACTAGCCACCAAGATGTTCAAAACTATCGGAAAATTCTCGGTCGAAACTGTCGAAATATGAGCCGCCTCACGGAAATGCGAAATAGCTAAATGCATGGAAGTGCACAAAGAGATGAGCTGTGATCTCTTGAGAGTTGAGACTCTCGCAAAACCAGTGTCGATAGATTCCAAAAGAGCTAGGAGCTCTTCACCCTCCAAAATCTGCGATGAAGTCATAATCGAATAAAGAAACGAATACAAATCCAAATAGAGATCGCAAACGAAAATAGCCGAAGAGTACCACCCCGTCGAAATCACCCAAAGCCGTAAGCAGCCGCCTACAGAAAATACGTAGAATCTGCTCTAAAGCGTCCCACAAGGCGTGGAGACGCTTAACCGAAAGATAGGGCGGAAATAAAATAAAATTCCACGCTAAAATTCAGTTCACGCGAACGTGAGAGGGACCATAACCTGCTGGAAACAGCTGAACAGGCAGTGGGGACCCGCTGCCGACGGTGAAACAACGGATCAAGATAAACTCAGATAATAGACATATATACTGAGTTTGTCACACAAGCTGATCACCGAGGATGACACACTGAATATGACACCTGACTGTACGAACTAGTCAGGGTGTCATTTCCAGCAAATGCTAAGTTTTGATGTACATCACTTGGGGAGGCATGTGCATACCGCAGGCATGCTACGTTACCATGGGGGTGTCGGGGTTCATCAAGCCCTAAAATTGGCTAAAATCCGTTATTTTCATAGGGTTTCGTGGGGGAAATAAGTTCACGTGAATGGGTACAGCTCAAGCAGCTGCAAAAGTTTGTACACCAAAATATATCAGTATACCAAACGTTTTTCATCTCAACAAGGCAATCCATTGTGTTTAAGCATGTGCCGGCATTGTCATGTATTCACCAAAGTGCAAACACGCGGTGATGAAGACGAGGGACTTCGCGTGTTTGTCTCCGCTCTCCGGCATATTCGAACGTCACTTCGAATCGCTTGCCAGGTGCTTTGTCCGGGTCACATGTGGTCACTCGAGCCTTCAATCTATAGTCAAGGGGGTTGGGACATTGCCCGCCAAACTCTTGGACAGTCCATTCCCGCCCACACGCATCAGCGGGAATGCATAACTCACACCCTATTATTTTCTCAAGTTTTCTCAAGTTGAGCGCAATAGGAGGCATGTTTAACAGCGTCTGCCGCCAAGTCTATTGACCCCCGAGTACTTTTAGTATTAGTTTTAGGTGTCTAGTTGGTCACTATGTCCCCTAATCTGCGACGTGATGAGCTATCTCATCAAACACTCAAATCTGAGTTTCTCTGCGACATGTAACTCAAATTCACTTTTGAAGACAGTTCTGAAAAGCTCTCAGCAAGCCGCATGCAATCGTGCACTTATGAGCAACCAAGCTGTCTTGATGCTCTTGATATTCTTCGAGACGCGCTCCATTTTAACTTGGCCATACTGGGTTACATCTAGGGCACATGTGCAGTAGTGTTACACCCCCCCTAATACTCTAAATAGCCCTAACCACATGTTGGATACTTGGTAAAACTACATCCGGAAGTCTAGGGTCAATATTAGGGCTTAGGTTGTTAACAATGTGCACATACATCGACATTTTTCGGTTGATAATCACGTCGCCGGTATCAATTGTCGTGCATTTCAAACCTGCGTATGCGATGACAATTCGCCTTGCGAAGACCTTTCCGACACTATTTTCAAAAGTTGAGTTAGGACCGTTATGCAAAAGTTATCGTAGATAAACCTAACTTTTCAAAAACCCAAAATTCCTTTCGCAGATTAGGGGATGATGTCACATTTCTTGCGGAACCGCGTAACGACCCCGTTACGCGCCAAACGCGTAGGGTTGGTTTACCCACCGTAACAGCGTGTTACGGTGGGTAAACCCACCGATCTGGCAACAGACACTATCCGGCACCATGTTGGAGGAACCGGCCGGGTTTGATGTATGAGAAATGGATCTACAGCATCACACCGGGATGGAGCTAATGTGAATTATTTTTTGTGATGCGTTGATGCAATGCTTGTGTGAAATGCGGCTGATGCAGTGGTCATGGTTGCGCACGCTTTGACTCGGGGGCAACACATCACATTGAAATACCCCATCGCTGTGTCCTAGACCAGGAAGATATCTTATTTTGAGTTGGTACGGCCCCAAATCAAAATTTCCTTCGGCCCGCCTTCGGCCCGCCCGGTCCGGGCTAGATATCGGTTCGGCCTGCCTTCGGCCCTCCAGGTCATGATATTGAGATGGCTTCGCATGATTTTAAGGTTCGGCCCGATTTCGCCCGGTCCATATTTCCTCAAAATGTGTTTTTTCATATTCCCTTGTTGCGCACATGCCCCCACATATGTTCCTTATGAGAAATACTAACCGTATAACAACGTTTGATAGCTCAAGATGTCGGGTCATGTCTATAAGGATATCAAGATTACGGCTCGAATAGATAAGTAAGGCTCGAGATATGACCATACTGGTAGATGGCCCGCCGGTTTACAAACATGCCCCCACATATGCTCGTTATGAGAAATACTAATCGTATAACAACGTTCGATAGCTCAAAATGTCGGGCTCGATGCTCGGGCTCGAAACAACTGTGTCCTGTGAGACTGTTATTGGAACCTCATCCATGGTGACTAGAACTGTCTGAGTTTCTGTATAGCTGGAATCTGCGTATGGGAAAAAACGGCGGAGTGCGAAATATATCAGGGGCGCAGCAGGTGATGTTGTTTCCGTTTCTGTTTCTGTTTCTGTTTCTGTGATGGCAGCGTCTTGAATTGCAGAAACAGTGTTGTGCTCCCCAGCCCAAGTGAGGCCAGAGACATTCTGCGTGGCGTAAGGAATCTGATCTTCGATAAGATATGTATCTGTTTTGCCATGCGAGGGGTCTGAAGAAAAGAATATCGGACGCTGAGCGAAGAAAAAATTGTGTTGAAAAGCGGGGATCTCTTCTTCTAAATTAATGAACTCCTGTTCTCGCACGGTGAGATCAATCTGTCCGATTGAGGAACCTGTTTCCAAAACTGAAGAAGAACCACTCCCAGCAGTAGGAGACTCACGGGGAAGCTGATTTCCCCCCCACTGTATGGGGGCCTGCTTCTCCCTGTTTCACCCCTCGCCGTGTGTGTGACGTGTGACACCCAGTTAGCCGTGACATCGATCCGTGACCTGCTAGTTAGCCTCCGCGTTAGCCTAACTTATCAGTTTATGTTATCACCGTTCCGAGCACCCGGCCCTGCGTGTTTTCTGTGCTTTACTGCTAATATATTTACCCGTTACAAATATATTACCAGATCATTCTTCCTATAAGGTTATCGGTCCCGTACCGCGCTAGTGGTGCTCACAACATTTTACTCGCTTCGGCCTCATCGCCGATTCTACATCCGTACTTATCCGTTCTAATCCGTCAGCGGTTTAAAGACATCTCCGTTACCGTCTTTACCCGTTCGAGTACTCCGCCTACCGTTTGTGATTGGTGGTTTGCTTTTCCGTTCAATCCGTACTTATCCGTTACCACTTTTGCCGAGATTTTGGCATCTTACTTCGTTCCTATCCGTTAGCGGTGTGAAGGCATCTCCGTTACCGTCTTTGCCCGTTCGAGTACTCCGCCTACCGTTTGTGATTGGTGGTTTACTTTGCCGTTCAAATCCGCTCTTATCCGTTCCAACTTTTACCGTAATTCTGGCATCCTGCTTCGTTCCAGGCGTGTCTCCCCAACGTCCTTCAACACTCTGGCCAGCAGCGCCTCTGCTGCCGGGTGACTGGTTTACCGTACGACGTTTTTGACGTCACCACCGTTTTCCCCGTCGAATTCTACCCCAATTTGACTTCTCCATCGCTTGATTTGGTTAATTTTTCGAAAAGTTACCTTTCACCCACAAAACCCTATCGACGCGCCTTCCAGATTTTGCAGCCGCTGACATCATGGCCTCGCTACGCCAGCGTGCACGCATGGCCGCAGTTCGGTCTGCACTGGACTTGCTTCGACAACGACATCTTCCCTTGGACTGTAGTCTGGTGGTGCCGAGTGGTGCTTACACACCAAGCACCAAGCTCGAGTCCATCGCGTTCGCCATCAACAACGAGTGCTTTGACTCCTTCGACTTCGTCCCTCCACCCCCTTCGCCCTCGCCTTGCACCCCACCTCTTGACCGTCTAGTGGTGTGTGGTGATGTTGCCACGCCCACTTCGCCCCTCTCCATCATCCCTTTCGAGTTCCTCCCCATGGCCTCGATCGCGTTCCCTCACCGCATTTTCCACCTTCCACCTCCCTATCCCCTCTTCAGCGACGCATTCGCTCTGGTGGTGCCAGGCCGCTTTTGGCTTTGGCACCGCGTGGGCATTGGCTGATTCATCGTTTTCGTGGCGCTCGAGGACTTCTGCAATCGAGAACTCCGCCGCCGCCATTCCGCAATCACGCCGCGGCTTGTAGATGCTTGCCCTATGTACTAGGAATTTAGGCAACGCCCCATGCACGGATGTGCTTCTAGTTGGGTTGAGAAAGGCCCCTTAGGCCTAAACGTTCTAGTAACTTGGGTTAGGATTTAGGGTTTGCTTGCTTCGGGATGTCCACTCACACCTTCGGGGTGAGGTGGTGTCACGGGGAAGCTGATTTCCCCCCCACTGTATGGGGGCCTGCTTCTCCCTGTTTCACCCCTCGCCGTGTGTGTGACGTGTGACACCCAGTTAGCCGTGACATCGATCCGTGACCTGCTAGTTAGCCTCCGCGTTAGCCTAACTTAACAGTTTATGTTATCACCGTTCCGAGCACCCGGCCCTGCGTGTTTTCTGTGCTTTACTGCTAATATATTTACCCGTTACAAATATATTACCAGATCATTCTTCCTATAAGAGACGCCGAAACTTAGGAAACTGTAGTAAAGAAAAATAGAGGTAAAAAAAGGAGCTCCATTCTGCTTCGTAATACCATACTGCTCCGACGGTCTGCGCTGAAAACCTACTTGTAGAATGAGTGAATTCTCTCCGCTCGCTGCAACTCGTAGCATATGGCCCTTCGGATGGGAGAAAATCGCGAGTACTCGCAGTCAAGCTCACAGTACTCGCGATATGGATCAGATTACGGATCCAGGGGCGTAATTTTTTTCTTTTTTCTTTTCAGATTACGGATCGGCCCCGAGTCGGTCCAATCTCGCTGAGCCTGATATTTCGAAATACGTTCGGCCCCCGGTCGGTCCAGTCCCGTTCGATTCGGCCCGGCTAAATTGAGGTGGGCATCCAACGATTTGTACGATCGGCCCGATGTCGGCCCAATCGGCCAGCACCATTTTGGGTCATTTCCGGGGTGAATGCGGTTCGGCCCCAAGACGATTTCTCCATCGGCCCCACGTCGGCCCGGACCTCTTTTTGGCGACTGAGTTCGGCCCGGGGCCGGCCAATCGCGGTAAGATATCTTCCCTGTCCTAGACCTCGATATTTTGCCATGGGGGGGTTAGACCCCCCCCCAGACCTCGATGTTTTGCCTTGGGGGGGTTGGACCCCCCCCCTAGACCTCGATATTTTGCCTTGGGGGGCCGGATCCTATCCCCCCCCCGGCAGAGCCAACACGCGCGGCGGGGGCCAACACGCGCGGCGGGTCCCGACACGCGCGGCGGGGGCCAACACGCACGGCGGGTCCCAACACGCGCGGCGGGGGCCAACACGCGCCGGGCGGGTCTCAACAACGCGCGGCGGCGGCGGGTCCCACGACCCATCAGTCACGTACCGTGGGTCGTGGTATTACGAAAGCGATCCGACATGCCAGGCGAAAATTTTCGGGCTGAAGACATTGTTGATTCGTCGCGTACAAATGCACCATAATCGTTCTTCACCCCCGACTCCATGAGGTCAACTTCCTGGGGGTACGACCCCTCCCGCATCTGTTTTTCGAGCACTCAAAGCGCCGACCCCCCACCAGACTCCGCCTTCGAGCACTCAGCATGCCCCTCACCCCTCCCCGCACATTGCGATAAGATGTAAGCTGCTCTCTCTGTTGAAAGGGTGGGCAGCCCATATGATATGGACATATGGTGTGATGAAGTGGTCGTGCGATAATTATGTTGACGCGCTCCATATAGCGTTATACCTCCATAAGCATAGAGCTCAGGTCATTTCTGGGCATGTTTTGAGCAGAACTTTTGTTTGTTCGGCCCTTCTATTGAACCCCCAAGTGGTGTACACTTTGGAGGACATCGATTTGGAGGCCTGCCGAGTCAATGCCAGAGCTGATGGACCCCTAAATGCCTATTTTCGTCCACAAGCTCTGGGGACGAAAAAGAGTGAGACTAGGCTATCGCTATAAATTTGCTATTAGTATTACGTATTAGTAGTAGTTTAGTACGTTAGTACAGTATCGATCAAGATCATGTAGATTTAAATTCCACAAATTACGACCAGATCACCAGAAGATGCAGTGACATGGCGCGAAGACCGATAGATGAAGATGTGCCATGCCATAGAATTCGTTCTAGTTTGTAGTTTATAATTATATTCATCGAGGTTATGCCGCCTCAAATATTCTGAATATTCTCAATTATATTATTCAATAGAGCGCTAACTCGAATACCAGTCTACCTACGAGGTGTCACCCACAAATTGCTCCAATCGTTTTTTGTAACGCTTTACTCGTGGTTTATAGAGCTCACAGTAGTAGTCGTAGTGGAAGTGACTCATGATTTGGGAAATCGAACGGGTTCGACGTCCAAGTTGGAGATATTGATTGTATAAAATTCAGTTTTCTTCCATCGAGTCTCCAGTTCACCAGTATAAATATTTCAGATTTGAATTAAAAAAACGCCCGAAAAATCCTATCCCTATCGAAAATCGAATCTGTAATCCCATCGATTTCCCAAGATTGTAGATTCATTCCACTTTCGTGTTTCGACTGCAAACATTGAGACAGTATAAGACTATACTCAATACTCTATACTGTAAAGAGTATCGACAGGCTCGGTGCAAGTTGAAGTAGGTTCAGTAGGGAGTAGCGACACAGTCGAGAACAGCGCTGATGTGCCTCACTATAAACTACTGGCGATAACCAGTGATCGATCTTAAATCGTCAGTAGCCGTCAGATCAATCCCTATGCTAAGTATGATGGACGCCAGCAGATCGCCTTAAATCGCCAACAGCCGTTGGATACCTTCATCACCGCTTGTCGAGAATGGGGAATCGTTGTATAAACGAAATGGATAAAGAAAGGCTGTCGTTCCCCTCGTTTGCCTGGTTGACTGGTTGTGCAAGCGATTCTTTATTAAGAGAACTGACACGTAGATAAAGATACTCTAACTATGCGCTCTCTCGCTGCTCTATCTGCTTCTGTAGATATGGATAGATTTGGATAGTATGAATATCGAAAATCAGTATTTCACAATCTATATGAGCGAATATCGGCCGTTAATATCTCCATCTTTCGGACCGAATTTCCAGTGGCATGGCATTTGCCATAACATGACATGTGACACAGGTTTCATCTGGGCGAAAGCCCTGGAAGATTCTGGTGGTATAAATTAAAGAAGAAAAATCTGTACGAGGCGCATTCTTCCCGCCTGTAACCGGCCAAGGCCGGTTCCTTGACATCATAATGCATTTATTACTGACGTCATCACTGTATATTGTATCGCTGACGGGAATGAAGGCCGCGCGGCCGGTCGTGCGGTCGAAGTGGGGCAAACGTGGATGCTAAATAATAATAATCTTATTATATGTTAGATGTTTAGAATTGCCAATTGACTGCTCTCGTCTGGAATATTCTAAATAATTTGGATCGAGCATCTGCCCTTAAACCAATGAACGAAGGAACTTTCAATTAACCTACTACGTCAAGTGTCACCTCAAGTTGTCCCACTATAGTAATCTGTCGAAAGTTGAAGACTCGAAATGCTCCAATTCTCATTTGGAACGATCGATTATCCAGATTTAGATTTTGGAAATCGATATCTGACCTTTCGAAGTTCGAAAGCTTTTCACGTTCGCATCTTTCAAAATCTACAGGCACACGTCAACCCTAGAGCCTAGTACATGTTGATCATTGGATACGGCTGCTGTCATATCATTGTCACCGGTGGAAACAAAGGGCGTAATAACTCTAGCCCAGCAGTTGTTGCAGCGGCGAGAAATATAACCTTCCTTGATCAAAACCCCCTTTTTATCGTGAATAATGGCGAACACATTGATGAATATTCGTGGGCCAACTGCCGAGAGGTGCCAGAGAAATGAGCGCCAAGCGCTCTCCAAGAGCTCCGTTACGCCCAGGTGCGGCTTTGTCATTCTTTAAGACGCTCGGGGTAAAAGATCCTCCCTGAGTGGCGCCTCCTGGCCTTTGCAGGCTCTGCTCCAAGCAAGTTCGAAAAGTGCTGAAGCCCGCGGTGTACTGTGCTTCTAAACCAGCCGTGTCGAGGTAAGAATACAAATACGCTGTGTTTCACTTACGTGTTTTTACTTTGTTGTGCACTCTGTTTACGCCTGGTGGGGTGTTGCTGCAGCTCTCGCTCCGAAAGAAGCTCGCCACTGCGGGCGTCGACCTCCGAAGTGGAGGCAACCACGAAAAGCGAAGGTACTGTCCATAACTGAACTTAGTACACGAAGCATATAGGTCACACTATATATCATATATCTCACACTGCAACGTTATAGTGTGCATCCACAGTGCCAGTTTCCGCAAGTTGGTGCCGTCTCTCCAAATAAATATGAAAACGCACGCCTGGGTACGTTGAAGAAGAGGATGTTGCGAGCCTGAGTGAAGTGCCGGGCTCTCATTGAACGCGCGGCATCAGCAGGCTCATGTTTTTTACCTTTGCATGGGATGTTTTTGTGGGTGTAGAGTTCGACTTCAAGAAATACATGACCGAAAAGGCTGCCCTGGTGGAGCTTGCCCTCGACAAATCTACCCCTCAGCAGTATCCTGAGAAAATCAACGAAGTAAGTTTCGCCTTGGCAGAATTTAAGCTCCGAAGACCGCCTTGGTTCCCCAGTTACACCGAGTTGCAACTCAGTAGTTCACCTTCCTCATGCGCAGTGAACCTTGAGCTTCATGCTTTTGTAGAGTTCCCATGCCGTACGCTATGCTGTATGTCAACAGCGTGCAGTTTTTTTTGAGTTCTCTAGCTTCGTTGATCCTGTACAGCCTTGCCTTGAACTTCTACGAGCGCCACATACTTACTTTTGGGGGAACGAGAGTCGTGCGAGAGCACTTTCTAACGAGACGACCTCCTTCGTTTTCATCGTTTGTGTGGCTATGTGGACCTCCAAAATCGTGAGCCATCAGCTGTCCGCTCTGATTGGGATTGGGCTTGTAAACTTGATTCGAGCGAGCCCTGAAGTGTTATTCGCTCTCGCTATTCTGACTCTTCACCGCGCGGTATTTGCCGTTGCAGTCAATGCGGTACACGCTGCTAGCCGGCGGGAAGAGGTTGCGGCCGGTGCTTTGCTTGGCCGCTTGCGAAATGTTTGGGGGCACTGTCGAGGAAGCGATGCCAACAGGTGTGTTTCACGTTGTGTGTGTCCACCGCGTCATCTTTGCCGTACTCAGCTAGTTGCCAATCTTCTGTCGCTGTCGATTATATTCCTCTCCCTTGTTTCGATGCGTCTGGTCGGTTCTTAACATAGATGAACGCTCGCCATGCATCACGGCGTCTTCGAGCATCCACTCAACTAGAATTACCCTGGCCACCACTGTGTCTTGTGTCGGTTTTGTTACCAACGCCTTGTTGCTTACCACCAGAAGCCGGTCCGATTTTTTCGGATTCACCAATGACGGTTTGCGGTTTCTCGCCTGAGCGTCGAAACAGTTTTGAAAGCGAGTGTATCTCTAAACTCTGCCAAGCGCTGGAGTCTGTGAGCACCGATGCGCATCTTTTTGCTGGAGTCGCGCGCGGGCTGACCACGTGAGAACTTCCGGCGCGTATGCTTGCCCCACTCACGTTGGCTTGGCGGGGATACTTATTCTTGACAGCATGTGCGCTGGAAATGGTTCACACTATGTCTTTGATACACGATGATCTGCCCTGTATGGACGACGACGACTACCGGCGCGGGGTGCTGACCAACCATATGGTACGCCACTGGAGCACTGGGCACACCTCGCCTCTCAGCTGCTTGCTACACGTGTACTTTCTGTAGCTGCCAGGAAGCCTTCTCTTCTGCGGCCTATCTTGGGCAGTGCATCAAAAGGTTTCGACCCGAGACCTCGTGTTGTCGCTCTGCCTTTCGAACATAGCGATACTGCTTCTCTCCTTACCCTTGGACGGCACCCTGAGCGGCACTGGATCAACCGAAGCAGCCCTTCGGCTTTGTGGAGTCGCTGTTTGTGGCTGGGAATGCTTGCTGGCTCTCAGGCGGCGGAAACCGCGGCGTGCGCAGGTGTATGGCGAGCAAGTGGCCATCCTCGCGGGAGACGCCCTGCTCACGAAGGCCTTCGAGTACATTGCGAGGGAGACCCCAAAGAGCGTGCCGGCCGAGCGCACGCTGCAGGTGGTGGCGCACCTCGGGAAATGCGTCGGCTCGGAGGGTCTTGTTGGCGGCCAGGTGAGCCCCCTGTGCTCCTCGCGCAAAGTGGTTTAACGCCCGCCGTCGTACTCACTGTCAGAAAGCGTCGTGTTTTTTTCGGGAGATCGTGAGAGCAGCGACGTTCAGATATATCGCTCCAGTGCGAGTGCTGTTTTATGACGGTACTCGCCAGACGATAACCGAGGAAAGACACCAACATCCAAAAGCAGCTGATCTGTGTTGCCTGCGTGTTTTGCCGTTTTGGTACTTTAGAGGTGGATCATTCGCCCATTTCGGTTCAACTCACAGTGAAGTTCTTCCCGCGCGTGCTAGGACGCAGTCTTCAGTTAACGTCAACTGTTTTGTATTCAGTGGTTTCTGTTGAATGCCTGTTGTGTGCAGATTGTGGACCTGGAGATGGAGGGTAACTCGGAAGCCGCAACCCTTGACACTCTAAAGTACATCCACGCGCACAAGACGGGGGCGCTGCTAGACGCTGCCGTGGTGAACGGGGCGATACTCGGAGGTGCCACGCAAGACGACGTGGAGCGACTCACACGCTACTCGCAAGATATTGGTCTGGCCTTCCAGGTGCGCTTCAATTCCAGTTGAAGCTTGAGTGCTTGATGGAGTGTAAAACATGCGCCAGTCTCTGGGCACCTTTTGTGGTGTTGGCACTGCTCGAGGTGTGCCTGCCTTTGAGGGAATCGGCACCAGGGGGCGCAGCTCCTCATTGCCTAACTTGAGCTCTTTCACGGCAAACAGGTGATCGATGACATTCTGGACTGCACTATGACGAGCGAGCAGCTGGGTAAGACTGCCGGAAAGGACGAGGACACCGGGAAGACAACCTACCCGGCACTGATCGGGCTCGAAGAGTCCAGGGTTGTTGCTCAAGAGCTGATTGATAATGCGAAGGCAGAGCTTTCGATATATCCTGAAGATCTCTCGGCTCCTTTGATGGCTCTTGCGGACTACGTTGGCTTCAGGCAAAACTGATCTTTGCACAATCGGGTCACAGATACTGGCATCCCAGTCAGTCGTAACAGTGCTGCGAAAGCACACACCCACAAACTTAACCACAGCCCGATGGCTTATTAAGTTTGGACGACTCATTCTGCTTGGAGCTCCGGAGGATCCGGGAAAATGTCCTGACGTGTATGCTTATTGGATCCCCTTGTGCACACAGGGTAGCCAGGGACCCGTCGTCAAATAAATCAGTGGGTAATGACACACCTTCACACAGCCTAGCTAGATGATACCATTGTATCAAAACACATAAGTATATTAGCAATCATATTTTATATCATTATATATCATAATTATTTGAAGATAGCAAAGTGCATGGTCATTATTGTGCGTAGTTCCCTGCCGATATAGTGCCGTCACTGTTTTGGGTTCTCTAAAAGGATGAGTTTGCGAGCGCTACTTTTTATGATGTTGGACATCCGGAACAGGTGCACCTGATGCCATCATATCTTCGATGGTGGGAAAATTCACACAAGTCACCACTGGCACCTCACGGTACACAAAAGATTATTTCCACTCCAATGAAAAAAAAAGTAACCACCAATTTATTTATGCGATTGCACGGAACACAGTCCAAACATACCGTAAAGTGAACAAGCGCGAAGTTCTACCGTGCATGCTCTATTTTATAATGTGCACTTTTGTTACTTGCCTAACTGCAGGAGTCTCAAGTTCTAGAAGTCAAAACTTATTTCATACAAAACAGATTGACGTACATGACGTCTTGTAAAAGGCGATATTTGAGTCTCGGGTCTATACGGACACTTCCTGTCCCGCGGAAGGTCTATATGTACCTTATACTAGCAGCGAAAACGGCGGAAAACGGAAAACGCCAGAAATGTTTGGAAATCGCGTTGGGAAGTTTGGAAATTTGACAGTCCTGAAGGGCCAATTTTGACGGTTTTCAGCCGGTTTGGGGGGGGGCGAAGGGCCTTGGGGGCCTCCTTTGTTCGGAATTGTCGGGCACGATAAGGCCGGTCTACGAGGCTCGCGCCGACGCATGTTTGGAAATCGTGTTCCGATTTGGAATTTTGGATTTGTTCACCACCCCAAGATTTTATGAGGGTGTGCACGACTGGATATTCCTATTTCAACATTGTGCTCTTAAAGTTCAGAATGAGGCAGCGAATGAAAGCATGGGGTAATGTCTAGCTAAAAATGCTGCATCTCAGAGGCACCTTACGCAGGAGGCACTGGCGATGGAAACATTTGTGCATTAGAATGCACCAGCAGCACATCGATCTGATTTTTTTTTCCGGCGGCACTGAATCACCACTATGGCGGCAGCAGGTGATGGCACTTTACCGCGTCAGACTCGCGTGCCAAGTTACATATATTGTATCTGCAGTGATCGCAACCGCTTGTTAGAAGACGACAATACCGTAAATTTTCTTTCATGAGCATAATTAGTAATGCCTACTAATGTGACTACTTCCACGACTCAGAATTATGGTGTATCGTATTATTCTTCGCTCTCTACAAGTCGGCGCATGGAAATAACAGCACTCATCGATGAAGTATTGGCAGTTATCGATATTTTATCGACGGTTATCGATAAAATCACACAATGTCGATACTTGTCGTTACACATCGATGTTTTATCGATAAGCATCGATGGTTTATCGAACAATAACCACGTTGAACAGACGAATACCCACTCCATGTTATCATGGTGAAATCGTGGGGCAATCCCGCCCGCCCCGCGCACGTGATGGTGTTATCAAGGGGCGCGACTCTTGCCCGCCCCACACGCGTGATGGTAACGTGGGGCACTCGCCCGCCCGCCCTGCAGTGTGTGCAAATGCAAGTTCCAGGGGGGGGCGAGCTGAATCCCAGAGGCAAAAACGCAACTCCTAGGGGGGGTATTTCTTGAACCGCCGCTGCCCCAACCCCCCGCTATCAATCCTCGGAAGCTCATATCCTCATTTACCTCATGGATGATGGGATGCAACAGCACAAGTACTCGCAAGCAAGCATCAAGAGGGCATCATGTGTGTTATTCAATATGAGTCTCCAATGGTGTAGTGATCCATCCGTGGAAATATACGGTACGTATATAATTTGGAAGCCACTCAAAGTATCATTGCGATATCTGATATTTTCATTTACAACACGATCAGTAAAACTGAACAAACATAGCAGACTATTAAATAATATGCCACATGGCGTTTCTATGCAGGCTTTTTTGTCCAAGTCATGTCGCAGCAAGCTCTAGGGTTGCGCTTAAGTGACAACACACCATGCAGGAGAAGGGTATGAACACACTCAAAACACAACTCTCTTCGGGTCATTAATTAAACTGTAAACTGTGCAGCCCATGCACATTCCCGAAGTGGGTCTGTTGTCTAGCAGTAGTGAGACGGCGTATGCCTAAAGTTGCATCGCAGGTCACGTCCCTGGAGAATCAATCTTGAAATGAAGCCGCCTGGCCCACACACGCCTCCCGTTAATTCGTTGACATGCGTATCTACGCAACTTATTGGATTTAGTAGTGACCGATCCCAAAACCTCATGCTGACAGCAGCTATCCATGGTTGGAATGTGTTCGCATCTGTTCATGGGCTGCCCATGCTTTGCCCAAAGGGGGGGGTGGCAGCACAAAACATAAAAAAAAATCTGGGGGTATCCCCGCTTCACAAAAGTGGAGTTTGGGGGAAGGTCTGCCCACGGCTGCACGAAAGCGGAGCCTAGGGGGTTGTACCCCGGCCGAAGCGGACTCTCAGCGGCGGCGGGGGGGTATTCCCCCAATCACTACTCAAAATTGCCCAAAACACTAGATATCTGCGCGTTACCCTGGCTGCACGATATCCAGGTCTAGGGGGGCGCGGGGTTTACCCCCAGTTGCACGATATCGAGGGTTGGGGGGAGTCCAACGTCCCAAGACCCCGGAAAGCAAGTCTAGGGGGGCAAAATCAATGTTCTGTGCTGCCCCCAACCCCCTCGGGGCAAAGCATGGGCAGACATGATTGGAATAAATCAAATCCCTGTTAGAAATTGAGATACCAATGCTAAAAGAAGCACCCAAATTTGCTTTCGAAATTGTTAAAACCTTATGATACCAGCACTGCTCAACAAGAACCGCCTGCACTCTGGTGAAGCGCGCCTTAGACAAACTTGACGATGACTGCGCGTGCATGAGGAACGGCCTAGAGACAGGCATGCTGATCTGCATCCACCTTCATCCTCGCTATGGAACAGGCCCTCCGTGATATAACTTTGTGTTATCATTACAGTTCGATTCTCTCAAACTCATTGTGAATGAAAGATGGAATGCCCGAGATTCCGGCAAGGAGGCGGATGTCTTGCAAATACGGGATCCATGTCTGCAAGCTTTTGTGCACACATGTGGAAATCTCAGCCAGAGACCCATCGAAAAAGACGCGTACCTTTCATGGTCTCGAGTCCTGCGAGGCGATGAGGAAGAAGGCAGCGGGCGCCCAGGGGGCCTTGACATTGTGCCTTCACTATGGGCGTTTGTCGGTGTGCACGGCGATGAAAAAGGTACTGCCCCAGCCCGGGAATGCTCCACTCAATTATGTGAGGCCGCACATGGAGACTACACGTCTGCTTTTAGTGATGGTACTTGTCTCCACAGGATCGGAGCTCTTCGAGGCTGGTAAAGGAAGTCCCTCGTGAGTGGCAGTCAGAGCACATGTTGAGACACATGTAATCGCTGTGGCTCAACACTTTTCACCAGAAATTATGCTGTTCGGTTTGAAGAGGCAGATCTAACCTCCATGGCTTGCAACTTTTAATGGAAAATCAGACAGGTCGGTATTGATGTACAGCTTGTTCTTCGACTTCTTCGGGTTTTGTACATTTGGAGGCGGGCTTTCCCTGTCAGTCCAGCACATCTCTTTCAGTGCCTCTGAAAACATTCAGTACCTCTGCAACACTGTGAGGTGTAAACATCGGGCTAATGATGGCAGGGGCGGGGGAAGGGCAGGGGCTGGGGACGGCATAGGGCGATCAAGGGCCCGCACTTGAGCACTTTGATGCACATGCGAATGCCGCTTGCTCCCCGGTCTGATGCGCTCGGCGCCCCCTCTGCTTCAGCCTCTTCCCAAACTTGCGGCGGTGACTCCTCGCCATCGTCATCCGGGTCTTTTGCTTCATGGCTTGGTGATGACGGAGGACTCCCATCCTCGAACCTGGGCATCCCTCCCATGCCCTCAGCGCCACAGGGTGTGCGCCCATCTCCACCTGAAGGTGTGCAAAGATATGGCCAAGCGCCATGGTCTCCGCCGCAGCCTAGAGCCCCCCTTCCCTCAAAGGGTGCCGCTCGCTAGAGTAGTGACAGAGACGCAGGACGATCCACACAGACTGATCTGATGCACGCCAAAGCACTGCCGTCTGATCGACACAGACTGATCTGACGCACACCAAAGCACTGCCGAATGCACCTTCACATAAGTAGTGACAGAGACGCAGGAAGATCGACACAGACTGATCTGATGCACGCCAAAGCACCGCCGTCTGATCGACACAGACTGATCTGATGCACGCCAAAGCACCGCCGAATGCACCTTTACAAAAGTAGCATTCCGTCACATTAGCCAGTTTTAAAACCTGCTCTCATTCATATCCATTTCCCCAATAGCACGAATGACCGCTTCTCTCCGGGATTGCTGGCATCTAGCCCACCGGGATCTCAGCTACCACACGGGCAAGAGAGAGTAGCAGGGAAATGAGGAACGGCTTGACGGGGCTCGCAAGCGCTGGTGGGAGAGGGCACCTGGACCCAATGCTGGAGAGGAGTGTTCCGAATTGCGCCACGAGCGTGGAGCGCATGCGGCTGTTGATTGGCATGCTGTCGTCGCCGCTGGGCACACCTTCTAGCAGCTGGTCGTGCACATGCAGCACGGGTGGGGAGAAGCCCGGCACAGCCTCCTTGGGGTAGAGCGCTGGTGGCCGCGAGCGGATCGGGCTGGTGGGCGCGGATTGGCTGCCAGGTTCCGAGGGCGACTGCCGCCGAGACGTCGCAAACTTCGGGGGGGAGTACTTGCTGGAGAACGGCCGCCTTACGGAGACTGGTGATATAGGCCGCGCCGGGGACCCTGGCCTGCCGCATTCCCTTCCCCGACGCCCCATGTCTGCCCACATTGCCTGCCCACATCTGTGCCATTGTCTTTCATGAAGCAGCGGCCAACAGCACGGCCTCGATACACAAAAATAAGAACAAACAAAAACAATGCCCACAGTCCGTGATCTCTTGTGAAATGCGCCCGTGGAAAAATGAACACAGAATCTCAGCTCTTAATGATCTCCGTCCAATCATAACCATATTGCCTTTTGCATTTTCTAATGCCACGTTAGATGAGATAAGAGAGCCCGCTGCTCTCACTGATCCGACATAAAATGAGAAAACTGAAGCTCCGCCCTCACCGATCCAATGTCCAATGAGAAAACTGAAGCTCCGCCCTCACCGATCCAATGTCCAATGAGAAAACTGAAGCTCCGCCTCACCGATCCAACGCCCAATGAGAAAACTGAATTTCCGCCTCACCGATCCAACGCCCAATGAAAAGTGAAGCTACGCCTCACCGATCCAACGTCCAATGAGAAAACGGAAGCTCCGCCCTCACCGATCCAACGTCCAATGAGAAAACGGAAGCTACGCCTCACCGATCCGACGTCCAATGAGAAACGGAAGCAATGCCCTCACTGATCCGACGTCCAATGAGAAAACTGAAGCTACGCCCTCACTGGTCCGACGTCCAATGAGAAACCAATGAGAAAACGGAAGCTCCGCCCTCACTGGTCCAAAGTCCAATGAGAAAACTGAAGCTACGCCCTCACCGATCCGACGTCCAATGAGAAAACTGAAGCTCTGCCCTCACCGATCGCTGGTTCAATCGGGCCGCACTCTCTTGCATCCTTCCGTCAAGCAGTAAAGGACGCGGGTAGCTGGTTAGAGTTGGTGTGTGTGTGTGTGTGTGTGTCGAGCATTGGCTGCATCGGCTCGGGATGATGTCGTGGGTGAGAGAGGATGGCACTCCGGCATCATTGAGCCGGGCACTGCCCAAGCCGATAGCCGCAAATAACCCAAGCTAGTACACACCCTGCGACGCCCCAGACCCCGGGAACGTGTCACAAACCTGGTTGGCGAGGGCGACCTCGGCGGGGAGGAGCCCCCCAGGGAGGCAATGGCCACCCGCCTTTTGTTGATGCGCTGCGCCTCCGAGCGCTGCCGGCTCCATTCCCTCCCACCCCCCTCGCCATTCTCAGTCTAGGGGCTGCCCGGATGCCCCTCCCTTGTCACGCACAGCATGCCTAGCGCGCCGGCGCATCTTGGCTTTAGCACTTTGGCTCACACGCAAGCCCGACTTGTCTCCTCTCCTTGCCCCTGGAACACGCTCGCCACGGCCGCAGTTTGTGAAGCTCGCGACTGATGGAATGTCGGGTCCGAGGCCTGACGGGGCAGCATGCAGTTGCTCTGATGAGTTGCCTTACCTTCTTCGTGAGAGTGAGTATGCCTGAAGGCGCTGTCTGTGTGCCCCCGTTGTTGGTCCTGTCATGCTTGGCCTTCAAGGCTCCGCCGCTGTGGTCCTCCAGGTTCAGCCGCTCCTGAGCCAAAGCGGCCCCCATCCCACCCAGACATCGGTGTCCAATACCCACGTCAGCGTGGCAGGGGTTTTGCATCCTCGACAACGACACACCGGTGTTGCCGGCGGTGTGCTTCCAATGCTCACCTATGCTGGCGCTGGCGCTCCCCCGTTACACAAAGACATTCCTGGTTCCTCGGGCAAGGAGCGCGGTGCGAAGCGCGGCTGAGGGGCCATTGAGGTCGCGCACCGCGGTGGGCCCGTGATCCGCCTCTCCAGCAGCAGGCAGGCAGCAGCAGGCAGGCAGCAGCAGGCAGGCAGCGGCAGGCAGACAGCGGGCAGCGTCTGGAAGATATACTGGTGCCTGCCCTTGCCAGCGCTATATCAGCGGCACGTGCGAGAAGGGGAGGGAGATGATTGCCTGCTCTGAAACAACAGTTACCTGTGCTGGCGCTTCCCTGCCAAACAAATCAAACAAGCATGCCTAGATCCCGTGGTGAGGAGCGCGATGTGAGGGGCGCGTGAGGGACGCGTGAGAGGCTCGGTGAGGAGCTGAGACATGAGCTCAGCAAGATGTTCAAATTGTGCGGTGCCTGGTGCTGCCGACGCAGTGCGTGCCATGCGGTGCCAAGTGGCGCAGTCAGTATCACCTGCACCCGTCCAATGGCATCCATGGTCCGCAGCAGGGTCTCCGGGCCGAGGACGTCGTCGAGGGAGCCGACGAGCCGGCTCAGGCCCAAGTGCCCGAGTTCGCCCTTTTCCGCCATCAGCCACTTCACGAAGGGCAGCTCCTGAGCCACAGCGCCCTCGCCCCTCGCACCCCTCTCACAGCGCCCTCGCCCCGATGAGGACTCAATGTGCTTTCACCGAAGCTCGGCCGCAGCCCCTAGCAGGAGGGCTGCTGCAAGTGCGTGGGTCTTATCGAGGCGCCACGTGTGCTGATGCGTTCGACCAATCGAGGCCGGCAGCGCGCTGACGTAGACGTTTTGGCGGCGCAGGGTTGGTGCAGCCCTCACGGTGTTTATCCATGACAGGTTCCTTAATCTTCAAGTAAAGAATGCATGGGTAAAGGGATCCGCCAGCGCACTGAACCGGGCGAGCGGAGCGACCTGCTTCTTGTGTGACATCTGCAGCTGCGTCAGACAGTACTCGAGCATATTCTTGCGGTGCTCGCGGATGTAGTCCTCCTTCTTGTCCAGCTCCCCTGGGTGCGGGCAGGGACACGAGGCCCCCGCAGTCATTCGCCAGGGAGGTGTCAGCAGTGTCAAATAGAGAATGGCCAAATTGAGTCAGGGCCTAGACACTGAGCGTCATCACGACCAGCAATATCTCGGGCAATCCGGAAGGGCACACCACATTGATCGACCAGAGTGTTCATGCACACCACATTGATCGGCCAGAGTGTTCATGTACAGTACCCTGATTCGCCAGAGTGTTCATGCACACTACCCTGATTGGCCAGAGTGTTCATGCACACCACATTGATCGGCCAGAGTGTTCATGTACATCACATTGATCGACCCGAGTGTTCACGTACAGTACCCTGATTGGCCAGAGGCATGCACACTACCCTGATTGGCCAGAGAGTTCATGCACACTACCCTGATTTGCCAGGAGTGTCATGCACTACCCTGATTGACCAGAGTGTTCATGCACCACTACCCTGATTGGCCAGAGTGTTCATGCACACTACCCTGATTGGCCAGAGTGTTCATGCACACTACCCTGATTGGCCAGAGTGTTCATGTACACTACCCTGATTGGCCAGAGTGTTCATGCACACTACCCTGATTGGCCAGAGAGTTCATGCACACTACCCTGATTTGCCAGAGTGTTCATGCACACTACCCTGATTGACCAGAGTGTTCATGCACACTACCCTGATTGGCCAGAGTGTTCATGCACACTACCCTGATTGGCCAGAGTGTTCATGCACACTACCCTGATTGACCAGAGTGTTCATGCACACCATTGATCGAACAGAGTGTTCATGCACACTACCCTGATCGGCCAGAGTGTCCATGCACACCACCTTGATCGACCAGAGTGTTCATGCACACTACCCTGATTGGCCAGAGTGTTCATGTACCTGAACGCGTGCAAGCGGGGGAAAAGGTACCTTTGATGGCCGCCGATATGAACACCTCCCGCCGTATGCTCATCGATGTCCACATGCGATATCTTTCAAATTCATTCTCCACCAGCTGCCTTCCCACCCCCGAGCCACTCAGGACCTCCAGCTCGCACCGACTGGCAACCCTTCCATCACCATAGGGATGGAGCAGACGGGGGCATCCGAGTATCACTGTGGGACAGCGGCGGGAGACGTCCGATGAGCGCGGAATCAGGCGCGGAATAGTAAATTGTCCCTCCGGGCGGCGCGCAGCAGGGGGGACTCGCCTTCACCACAGCGGCATACCAATCCGTGGTGTCGTTGGGTGCTTGCACGAGGCCCTCCATCTGGCCTTGCACCCGCGGGTTGATCGAGGGGTCCTTGCGAAGGGCGGCCAAGAGGTCCACTAGCGCTTTGGTACACTTGTGCCGGCTCCCGCTGGCGCCTGCACGCTTGGACCCCGAGCAGCCTCACGAGTACGTACGCCCTGCCGGCTCTTCCCTCACCCTCTCTCCCACCCCTCACAGCAGTCCTTCACGGCAACGAGGCAGCAGTGGATCACACCGTTCAAACGGGTGTGTGAACATCTCGTGGTTCAGTGACCGCTTAAAGCACTGCTGCAGCCGCAGAAGTCAATTGACAGCGAGGCCCGAGCAATAGGCGAAGGCGGCCCTCTCGCCCGATGAAACGGGACGGAGAAGCGGTGCTATTGAAGTCTCCGGAGGGGTTTCGAAAGCTAATAAACGAGTGGTAAACCTGACAGGTGCACTTCGGAATACCTGAAGATGGCAGGGCAAAATCATGGGGGCGAGGTCCCTCACAGCATCGACAGGGTCCAGCCGGCCCACCTTGGATCAGATCTCTCAGAGCATCTACTTCCACCTTCATCATCTTCACCTGCTCCGCTACAAACCTGCGGCACCACCGCGCTTCCCTTCGCGATGAAGCGCCAGCGTGCGTCCAACGTCCGCATCTCTCCACAGCGCCGACAAGCAGCCTTGCGTGGTACGGAACCAAAGAAGCATGATCAAAACAACGTAGCCCGGCGGCTAGGCGCCAGCCTGCCAGGGGAGCCTGCGGGCGCTGTTGCAAAGCTGCGTGCCACAGACTCTGAGCGCTGGGTGCAGCTGCGGCGCTCCGAGCTGCAGGGTGTGCAGGCAGCAGTGAGAGTTCCCGGCCCAGCCCCGAGCATCACCTCCAAAACGTCGAAGCTCCTCGTTGTGCCGCGCATGATGCACGAGGCATGCAAGATGCAGGGCGCGGTACTGGCCTACCCTGCAGGGGGCCGCCTAGAACGTTTGACGGGCAGTCCCGCGTGTCGTGGGCCGGGGCGCACTTGCACATCTTCACGTGGTTCGCCCCGAGCTGAAGCCTGCGCCAGGCGTTCAGGCCTCTGTGGCCCGCCACCAGCAAAGGCCCGTCATCTCTGCACTTTAACATCCTCATCATATGTACCCCCTTGGATCTCCCTCTCCCACGGGCCCCAGCAGGCGGACTCGGGCCTTCCCCACCTTCAGTGAACGAGCCAATTTTCTTCCGCGGAAAGGGGGCCTCCTCTGCGGCCCCCACGAAGATGAATGGGCGATAGGGCGCTCCTATTGCCTGGTTCCTCGGGTTTAAGGGATATAATCTAGACATCACCAAGCCAGATCATCGGGCACCATGATGGCAGGGGCCAACAGGAGCAAAGGAGTCCAGGTGTGCACGTGGGCGGCCACGTCCCCAGGCATCCGGCATGCTGCCCGCGATTCTTCGTAAGGTCCGCAAACAGAGCACTGCTGGGCACAGGTTGCGATGACGTGGACCCACCAGCTTGCGGGCACCTCATTGATGTGGGATCAAATGCGGATCCTGGACCCAGAGTGAGTTGCTGATTGACTCTGCACCCGTTCTCCAGCTCTGTGCGGGGTGGAGCTGAAACGGAGGCGGCGATGCGCAGACGGCAGCGGAGCGGTCGCAAACCGGCCCCAAATGTGGCACACGAATCCTCTCCTAATTCGAAGTTTTGGGGGATGACGTGAGTAACGATCCAAGAACCATCTATTAAAGGTACGCACGCATCCGTGTTTGAGCCTGCCGTTGGATGACAGTTCTTGGACGGCCGCCAGTGACTGACTGCCGTTGGATGACACTTCTTGGACGGCCGCCAGTGACTGACTGCCATTGGATGACAGTTCTTGGACGGCCGCCAGTGACTGACTGCCGTTGGATCACACTTCTTGGACGGCCGCCAGTGACTGACTCCCGTTGGATCACAGTTCTTGATCGTCGCCAGTGACTGACTCCCGTTGGATGACAGTTCTGGGACGGCCGCCAGTGACTGACTGCCGTCGGATGACAGTTCTTGGACGGCCGCCAGTGACTGACTGCCGTTGGATCACACTTCTTGGACGGCCGCCAGTGACTGACTCCCGTTGGATCACAGTTCTGGGACGGCCACCAGTGACTGACTCCCGTTGGATGACGGTTCTTGGACGGCCGCCAGTGACTGACCAAGCGGAGAACACCGCAGGTGGATTCGTGGAAAGTCGACCTGCGTCCACCAGCCAAACAGCGACGATAGGGCCGAAAGAGCGTGTGGGCGGGGATGGAGACCCAGGCGTAGGGAGGGGCGTGAGTGGGCGGGGTAAGTGGGGGAGTAGGGGCCGGGGCGCACAGGCCCTTGGTCCCGGTAGGCTGCCTGCGTCCTCCAAGCACCCCTGCAGGGTCCAGCTCGCCTGCTCCAGTAATGCCCACCGCTCGGCCCTCTGCACCGCCCCCACACCACGCGCGGATCACACTCGAGGGCTGCTGGGGGAGGAGAAGCCCATGACGAAAAGCGGCAAATGGTCTCGGGGAGGGGCGTGACTTCCACAAAATTTTGATGCGGGATTATAATGTGGGGTTTCCAGTCTGCTGACGATGGCATCAACGCAACGGCCACTGGTGCTGATGCGTGGTAATGCAGCCACTCCCGAGGAATTGAGTTCGGTGGAAAGTGGACGGGAACTCAATACAGCATGTGTGCGATGGATTGCCCCGCCCGACGAGCGCTGGCTGTCAGAGAAGATGCCGGTGCCATCCCCGTGCCGAATCAACCATCAGAAAATATGACAGGCCACACAGGTCACAGCCGTGGGCGAAAGCGGGCAGCACCTCGATACGCAGCGCGGCAAGCTTTGCATTCAAGAAGTTGGGCTCCTCCCTCATGCCGCGGGTGATGTCCAACTCTGAAACCTGCGGCACGTGCCTGTGTGCTCCATGCCCCCCCGACTCTATGCTTCAGCCCTTGGGCCATCAAGCGCCGCGGTTGCCGGGGAGGCGCGGCAGAGGGCAGCCGCCGGATTTCCACCCATGCTCCAAGGGGGGTTGAGGCACCACACTTCACGCTCACCCACCTGGTGGCGTTACGCCACTGCCACATCCGGTTTGCCAGCTCCTGATGCCTGCAAGGACGATGCCCTCTCCCCCTTGCCCTCAGCTTTGCATACCAACCCACGCACGTAAGGCGCTGCGTGTTGGGAGCTGCACATGCGGATGCAGGCAAATGGGGACAATGCAACGGCGCAGTCGCAGGACCCACTGCCGGCAGGGGGGACGGGGCAACAGGGAGTGCGGCGTCGGATAGGATGTGGCTGCCCGCATAAATTCGCCGCAGCCATGCGCGCCTCTCGGCACTCATGCCTGGGCGCGGGCGCTGTGCCCCACTGACCGCAATTGCTGATGTCAGCATCGGCTCTCAGACAGGGGGCCACGTGGATACACCACCTTACGGCGCCGTGACATCAGCCGGGGCGGGGGTGTGAGGGACTCACGTCGCGCTACGCAGCGTCACTTTCCGACGCTCCACTGTGATCTTCTTCCAATACACGAAGCAATTCACCAACGTCGCCTCCCACATCCAGTACTCGAGCGCCTCCTGCACGGGGTCCCAGGATACCCACTCTTCGCTCCATCCCCCGAGCCCCGCAGTCGTCTCCTCTGTCTCCAGAGGCAGCCCCTTCATCGATCGATGCCATCCAAGCCTTCCACCCAAGGCGCCGCACAAGCTGCATGTGCATGCTCCATCTCCACCGTGGATCTCCGCATGAATCAGGGGTGCAGCACCTGCCTTCGGCTCCAGGCGGGGGGGCGGGGGACACGGAGGGGCTCGCGTATGCTGTTCTAATCGCTGCAGAGCAAGCTGAGATCGAACACAGCACCCTTGATCATAGCTCTTTCAGGTATAGCACCGATAATTCGTTGGCGCGCTCGTTGTGTGCGCAGTCTACATCTCTGCCGTTGATTTGGGCCAACGGTCCGGGATCGCTGCGAGGGCGCAGGCGGAACAGAGGCCCGCGCGAGGGAAGCGCGCGGCAGGTCGCACTTGCGGATGCCGGGAGAAAAGGTGAAGCTTGCCTGGAACTTCCTCTGAAGGCGCCAGTTCCTCGCAAAAGCCCTCAGCACGGACCTGGCGCCTCACCCCTCCCACCTTTCCCTCACAGAAAGGGCATTCCCGCGGTATCAAAGTGGATGGTCGCATCCCCATCTCTGTCGAGACTTCGGGGCCAGCTGATGCGGGCTTCCTCCGCTCCAGGCCCGCCGCTGTGGGGAGTGGGGTTTCGCAGCCCCCCCGACCCTCTGGATTCGAGGTCTGCTTTCATCTCCGTGGATCGAGGGGCGATGCACCAGCATCCTGAATCATCCGAGGCCGCATCGACGGCAGCTATTCAAACTAGGCTGCAAGATTCGACATTCACATACCGCAGTACCGCTGATCAACACTCTCAAACCCAATGCTGACCGTTGCAAATGAGAGCACTGTCTGCCTGCATGCTGTGGCTGCTCCAGACACGCGCAATGGCTCCGCTACGAGGATGACTTCCTCGCTTTCACGGGCATCAAGATCACATCTTCGGCCGGCCACTCAGACGCCCCTCATGCACATTGATCAGCATGCGGGCCCTCCCCAGGCCTTCTGTGTGCAAGCCATCGGCCCGGGCAGTTGCAGGCCGGAGAGCCAGCCGGATTGGGACGGCTCGATGCCAATGCACAGCACAGTCAGCCCGGATCCAGCGAGGCGTCCCTCCCCCCGGGCCCCCCTCCTGGATCCAGCGGGGCGTCCCTCCCCCGGGCCCCCTCCTGGATCCAGCGGGGCGTCCCTCCTCACCCTCCTGATCCAGCGGGGGTCCTCTCCCGCCCTCTCCTGATCCAGCGGGGGGTTCCCTTCCCCGACCTCCTGATCCTGAAGGGCTTCTCCCTCCTCGACCCCCTCCCCAGATCCGGGCTGCCCTTCCCCGGGCCCCCTCCTGATCCAGCGGGGCGTCCTTCCCCCGGGCCTCCTCCTGGATCCAGCGGGCGTCCCCTCCCCGGCCCCCCTCCTGATCCAGCGGGGCGTCCTTCCCGGCCCCTCCTGATCCAGCGATGCCGTCCCTCCTGGCCCCCTCCTGATCCAGCGGGGGGTCCCTTCCCCTGGCCCCTCCTGATCCAGCGTAAGTCCTTCCCCGGCCTCCTGATCCAGCGGGGCGTCTCCCGGGCCTCCTTCCTGGATCCAGCGGGGGTCTCCCTCCCCACTTCTCCTGATCCAGCATACCCCTCCCCTGGCCCCCTCCTGGATCCAGCGGCGTCCTCTCTCCCCTGGTCACCGCAACCTCAAGAACCTTAACGAAACCCTGTGAACCCTTATCAGGATCTGTAGATCTGCTGAACTAACGTGGCCTGACTGATGAATTCACGGGAAGTGCGTAATGAGCCCATTCAGGATTCAGGAGGCCACTGCGGTCGGTGTATGGAACACGACAGTGACACGA
>LGRX02034517.1:0-28057 GCA_001247695.2 Cymbomonas tetramitiformis | reverse complement strand
TCTTCACTTCCTGCCCGCACCGCGCCCCCCGAGCTCCATCTTCACTTCCTGCCCGCACCGCGCCCCCCATGCGGCGCCCCCCACAGCCCTCCCATGTGTAAAAGTGCTGCCTCGGGGGGCGAGCACAGGGGGGATGGTGGGGCGTGACGTTGCTCCACTGGGGCAGGAGTGGCCGGCGGCCAGCGTTCCCCAGGTTACGGCTTGGCACCCCTCCGCGTTTCGAGGGGGGGGGATGAGGCCACGGACAGGCCCGGGACGCGAGCACCAATTGGCAAGTCTCAAGGTGCAGAGGTAAGCATGCAGCGGAGGCGGGAGGCGTCCTGGCGCCGGCAATCCGTGGAGCTGCGGCAATGAGCAAGGACGCGCGAGGGAGGGACACGAGGGAGGACCGGGTTCCCCGCACCCCAGATACCCTGCTGGCAGATGTAGCATCGAGCAGGGCGCGAGAGCCCTTGCCGCTGGGGGAAGGCGCGTGGAGAGGACGGGATGAGGCCAGGAGGAATGAGGGAGGCAGGGCGGGCGGTCAGGAGGGCGAGCATGACGGGTATGCACCTCGTATCCCGACTTCATGAACGTGCGCACTGTGCCCACACCCCGGAGGAGGCCGTAGCCATCCGCACAGTCAGCGATCCTTGGCCAAGCGTTGCCCCCACATCAAGCAGGAGCGATAGGTCCCGTGCGGGTCACCATAGTACCACGGCTAGCCCTACTTTCCGGGTTTGAGTCGCGGCCCTCTCCCATCCTCGCGCCTCTCCCGAGACCTCTCCCGGGAGGCCACCGGCACGGATGACGTGGCGCTAGCAGCAATAGAGTGCGCTGGCAGATCGCGGCAGAGCCCAGTCCGCAGCTAGAATGCCGATAGGAGGCACAACGCATGGACATACAGGCATTGCCTGTGGGCCGCCTCCGAAATCCTCGTCATCAGCAGGATGCATGTCCATTGGTCGAGCATCATGCACACGCCACGACGCCTACCAAGCACCGAATGCGGCGCATAAAAGAGAGGTGAGGCTGTGCTGGATGCAGTATCTGGGGAGTACCGGGGACGTGGTCCACAGAGATGGGTGCCTGCAAAGCATGAACCCTCCCACCGGTGCATGTCAGCCGTGGATCAGGTTTTACAGAGGCATCCGTGTGGGCGGGAGGAGGGGCGCCACAGAGTGTGAGGAGTGCGCCCATTGGGCGGGAGGAGGGGCGCCACAGAATGTGAGGAGTGTGCCCATTGGGCGGGAGGAGGAGCGCCACAGAGTGTGAGGAGTGCGCCCATTGGGCGGGAGGAGGGGCGCCACCGAATGTGAGGAGTGCGCCCATTGGGCGGGAGGAGGAGCGCCACAGAGTGTGAGGAGTGCGCCCATTGGGCGGGAGGAGGGGCGCCACAGAGTGTGAGGACTCCTCACTCATTTTTGTTTCCCATTCTGCGATCTCGAGCTAAAAAAAATCATTTGGCCACACAGGCTCACAGTTTCCGTCTCAATCAAAAGTGCACTGCAGAGTCCATATGAGCCAGACTCACGCTTTCAGTCTCACACAGAAAAAGCACATCGCAGAGGCCCGGTCTATACGAGATGGGCTCACCGGCTCATGCTCAGGCTCAGTCTCAGGCTCAGGCGCAGCCGTGAACTAACTTCTACGGTTGTCAGTCATCGGTGGCCTCCTAGCATTGAGCTCACAGCACCCCTCGCGGGCACACAGAGCACGGCGACGCACCATCGTGGCAATCCGCCACAAGTCCATGAACTCCTTCAGCAGCTCCGCGGCGGTCTTCATGGATCGACGGCTGAAGAAGCCCTTCGCCATCAGCTGGACCCGGAACTGACGGACGAGCTCGTCCCTCATCTCCACCTCGCTGCGGAATGCATACAGAGCCAGGCGCTGCCGCCTGAATCCAAATCCCCACCCACATCCAAGTACCCCCTAGGCTTCATTTGTCCGCCCACTGTGCCCCCACCACACCCCACACCAGTTCCGCATGCTAGTACTCACGTGCCAAATGGTGTGATAAGGCCGCACGCCCGGCCTGGCGTGCGTTTAAGCAGGGAAGGAATCGAAGGCTTGAGGAGTACCGTTTAGTGAGATGCGTTTCAGCGCGGCCAGCTAGAAGGCGCGCCTGATGCTTCGCCTCCACGAGCCTCCTGGTGAGCAGGCCCTGCTGCAGGCCTGCGCCCAGGAGGGGGCCCGCAGCCGCAAACGCGTCACGCCATCGAGCATGAGGGTCATGGGCAGAGGCAGGCCGAAGGCGCGGTCTATGATCAGGACGCGCGCCCTCCTGTCGGTAAGAAACCATAGGTCGTGAAGCTGCCACGTGGCGCTTGTGTGTGGCGTTCCGTAGGCTGCGACACCGTGGCGGGTTCAGCTGGCGCTCGATCAGGAAGGCGTGTGCAAAGTCGCACCTCGAAACGTATACATCTTTGCAAATCGAATGCGGACTTTGTACAGATTCTGCACCCGGGAGGCGGCGAGTCAATATCGAAGCAGTGTCCAGCTGTCTGAGCGTGTGTCCCAGGCTCCAGGAAGCTCGGGTCTACATCGGCCCCATGATGCAAGGGGGAGTGGAGCCCCGTCAGCCCCATGACTCGAGGGAGCTCCGCAGCCACTAGTGAGGTAATCTGAGGATGCTCACGCGCCCGCCAGACAGACTGATGAACGAAGGGAGGCTGGTCCTCCACAATCCGCCTGATGACATCTGCGGAGCTCGTCTGCCTGCGCCCTGATGATCCAGGAAAGGCCTGGGACCCCGCCAGCCTGATGATCCAGGAAAGGCCTGGGACCCCGCCAGCCCGATGATCCAGGAAAGGTCTGGGACCCCGCCAGCCCGATGATCAATGGGAGGCCGCTCCCCTACCAGCCTGATGACATCTGCGGGAGGCTGGTGTGGAGGGCGCACTGTTGCGAAGTTCTCCTTGATGGCGGCGATCGACCTCTTGTGCTTCAGGATCTGAACTTTCATTTCGGCGATTTGCATGTTCTTGAGAGAGGTCTCCACCTGGGCAAGCGATGCAAGTCACTTCAAGCCCCGGATGCGGAGAGAGCCCCGTAAACACACACTGGACGGCGTGAGGCGCGCCATCCGAAGCCAGTCAACCACCCCGGAGGATAAGATAAGCATGCAGGAACTTTACAGCTGTAAATCAGACGTATTGAATCTACCCGACCCGGGGGCTTTTTGTGCCTCTAACAGAGCAGAGCGCGACCGTGCCTAGATACCACAGCGTGAGTCACTGCCGGGAATGCAGCAGTGCGCGCCAGCACCAGGGTCCGTCATAACACACCCGCATGCCATTCCTCGGCTGATACTCATACAGCACTCTACCCATGCCATGCCTCCGGCTCGGAAGGTGCACTCTCGACCTCGACTCTTTCTCGATTTAGCTGCCCATGGCAGAGGCGTGCCTGGCAACGGCATTCATTAGCCGAGCGCCCGATGTTTCTAGTGAAGCTGCAAAAGCAGAGGGGAGCCCTCAACCCCATGCTCAAGTCCTTAAAACCCGAACTCTCTGTCACAGGTCCCTCACCTCGGCTTCCACCAGTTGGTCCTTCGTTCGCCGAAGCTCAGATCCCAGCTCTGCTTTGAGATTCTTCAACTTCCTGCACGCCGAGGGGGGGGGCTCCAGGGGGGCGCCCCTGGGTCAGTCGAATGCGTCTAGGGCCTCCAACAGGCTCCCGGAGAGCTCGGGCCGCTGGCCTGCCGGGGATCAACCAATGCAGCCCTGCGGCGCACCGCCACGTGCCTCATAGAGCGCAAGAAAAGATGGGCCGAGTGCCGGGTCAGGGCTCTCAGGCCGCTCACGTCTCATATTCGTCAGTCAATGTCTTGATGTGCTCGTCGTAGCTATGCTCTATGGTTTTCTCGATTTCTATCTTCGTCATGCGTTCCTTAGTATCCGTGGCCAGTCGGAGCGTGTCCTTGAACTCGGCCTGGCTCACAGTTGCCCTCTTACCTATTTCCCTGCTCACCCGAAACCTTGCCACACGCTTATATCATACCAGATGGGCTGGGGACCGCCATGCAGTCGAGCTGAGAACTGGGCAGGCCATGACATTGGAATCCCGCCATCGATTCAGTGCGCCACTTCCAGTGATGGCAGTATGTGATCCCATCCATACTTCTGTCCAGTTTGTCGCTTCCACGGCCGTGGCACTGTGCTACATCCCCCCAAGGCATGTCTCTTCTGCCACTTCCACTGCCATGGCAACGTGATAGATAACATTTGAGATGAAGTTTCACCGTGTCCACTTTGCCACTTTCAGCACCGTGGCAGCACGACATGCTTGTGCCACGTCATTCCTTAAGCACCAATTCGAGGGCTATGGCAGCATGCCACGCCACGTTACCTCATCGTTGGCCAGTTTCCATGCAATGGGGTAAGAGTCATAATTGATCTAGCATCGAGTCTCGGACCTCCCGAGCACTGCTCCCAGGGTGTGGCCTCGTGCCACCCGCACCACGCCACATCCCATGCCAACTTTGCAGCGCTGGGAAGGCTGCTTTTGGCACCTTCCGTCACGTCTCTGGCGCCAACTCCAGGGTCGTGGCAGCGCGCTTCACCGTGCCACGTGGCAGCGCGCTTCACCATGCCATGTGGCAGCGCGCTTCACCGTGCCACGTGGCAGCGCGCTTCACCATGCCACGAGCAAAGCGACATTCGCAATGATTACATGTTCTTACAAGGCAAAACGCTACGCCAACATTTTCCACCACATCTCAAGCCAAAAGTAGCGCTGTGGCGAAGTGCTACGCATCCCCCACAAACGCCCAACCCAGATGCCCCTTCCTGGGCCGTGCCTGCGCGTGTCGTGTGGATGTGCTCGCTGTAGCAGCATGCGTGCAGCCTCCGGAGGGCCGAAGTGGCTCCAGCGGAAGCCCCTACATTCAGCACACCTGACTCGGCCCGTGGCATTGTGTTGCATATCATCAAGGACGTCTTTGACGCCCAGTAGAAAGTTTCGTAGATCAGAGAGGACCCAATTCGCCTCCTGGTGACCGCGAGTTAACACAAGAAAGATTAGAAACAGCGCGGTGCTTACTGCCAATGAGTACAAAGTGCACACAAAGCTTGGCCCGCTCCTCCCTCCCTCAAGGCACACGGCAGTCGTGGGTTGGAGGAAATTCTTAAGCCGCACGCTCAGCCTTGGCCCAACGTTGGTTCAGCCTAGCTGAGAGAGAGAGAGAGAGAGAGAGGGTGCCACATACAGGAAGTCAATGTGGGGCAAATGCACTATGAGCGAAGGCCGTTAGAAGGAAGCACACAGAACGCGAGCGTTCACATCGCCCATACGAGCGCCTTCACCTTGGAACAATATTCTAAAGTTAAGCCATAGGGTTCGACGAGACAAAAGGAAGCATCTTTCACTACGAGGCGAGGAGGAGGCGAGGAGGAACGAGCCCCGCACTGCCGCGCCTCGTACCCCACTACCCCCTTCGAAGAGTTCTGCGGGCTTGTCCACAGCCTAGACGAGGAGGTGCAACACGTTGTTGTCACTACCCCCTTCGAAGAATTCTGCGGGCTTGTCCACAGCCTAGACGAGGAGGTGCAACACGTTGTTGCCACTGAACTGCGACCCAACGACTAGGCGCGACAGTTGCCACCAAGAACACTCGAGGGCAAAGACCGACACAGCCGCAACGGTCTGACGAGGCGTATGCCACGACCGCGATACAGTTTAAGTAGGGTCTCCGTTTTCAGTTATCAGTTTGAGCATCCACTTCCTTAGTTTCCTCCTATCTCGTTGGAAGGTTAGACCGCCCCGAGAGAGAGAGAGAGAGAGCCGAGCTGCCAGGCGTGGCTGCTCGCAATTGCACTGCTGCATCTGAGACTGCTCCTTGAGGCGAAGGCGCTCGGGGCTCAGCCGGGGAGCCTCAGAGGAGACCAAGGCAGGCCCGATGCTGTCAAGGCCGGTCGACGCGCGGTATATTTCTGCCTAGCTTGAGAAGTGCGCCAGGAAGTTCGGAGGTCACTTTGGGCCGCGCTCCACCTGCCCTTTTGGTCAGTACAATAGATGGAGACGAGAATCACAGAACGTGCGGGCAGGAGCAGGGCGGATCCAAAGGGACGCACAGGATCACCGGAGAGGGGAGCACCTTTTGCACCACTTCATTCGTTTGCACTTTGCGGAGAATATTACTCGAGTATCGGTACAGCTCTTCGAGCGTGGTCGGCTTGTACTCCTCAGTCGGCGTAGAACCCTCATTCGCGACCGACGCGAGTCCAAGTGCTTGCTCGCGCTCGTCAAGGCGTTCGAGAATTTCGTTGGTATGTACTTCGGGAAGGGCGCCGAGGAGCATGTCGATGCCACTGCGACAATCCGCGCCCATCAAGCAAGTAAGAAGACCCATATACAAAGCTTTCCGGAGCTAGCGCAGAATAGCCATTTATTTCCACAATATAAAAGGTTGGTGGGCCTCCCCAAAGTACCTTTTTGTGACTGGCGGGGGCGCTGCCGTAGCGAAGTTCATACGAGGTTTTGTAATAAGATCATCGAAAAGATCAGTGCTATTCTCATTCGGTCCATGCACGTGCGCATCGCTGTTGGCGGCCTCAGACGCTGTCGAATGTTCGCCCTTTGCGACCTCTCCTTCGGTGGCGGTGGTCAGCTCCGATTCGGAAGTGGCCCCCATCCTTGAAGGGCGCGCACAATAACCAGGTTGCCTGAAGTCGACGCAGTTACGTAGCGTGCGAGAGGAGGTAAGCCCTTCAAATTATATCAACATTCAAATAGTATGCCATGGGCCTCTCGCATCTGTATTCAAGGGAGTATACAGTGCCGAGTGTTTTTCGTACGCATAAATTCATGGTATTTTGTGGAAGCAATCATCCCATACATACAATTATCTTATGCTCTTTGACACGTTTGTCTTTCATTCCGCCTTGCATGCTATGTCTACCTAGTGTAGGGGAAGAGCTTCCGCCTGGTCCTATATTGTATATAGGCGTCTCAGGTCTCACCTTTCGCTTTGGCTTTCGTTCAAGGTTCATGTTTCTTGTTTGTTCATCAGACAGACTTCAGTTTATCAGTTCGAGCTGGTCTCGCGTCGCGTCGAAGGTCGAACCTTCGCTTGACGATGCGCGATGCGCTGCGCCTCGATCACTGATCGGAGAGACAGACAGTCAAGAATGCCGATCGAACGCGACGGCGCGGTGGCGTTTGGAAGCGCCACCCACGCCATGATAAAGCACCCTTGCGCCCGTCCTAAGCATCCCGTCCTAAGCGCTCGACGGTCGCGACAGCTCGCGATCCTGAATCTGAACTGCTCGTCGGTTTTCTGAATTACAGAGCTCCGCGTTTTTCCTCAGGCATTTCCAGCATTTTTAATGCCGCGGTAAATTCGGCCGCCATTCGTTTTTCCGTAAAATCTGTCATACTGAGACACATTACGTCTGTATGATCGCGCTTGACACACACTCGTGTTACCAGTGAGACACTTTACGTCCAGAGAGAGACTTTACGTCTGTTAATGAAGGGAGAGGGAAAGGCGAAGGGTTTAAGATTTAGCGGCAGTAGGAATAGTTTTCAGAAGCATATGAAAAGTATTCTAGTGCTTCTGAAAACTATTCCTACTTCTTCTATATCCTAAACCCTTTGCCTTGCCTTTTACTGCTGCACGCGACCGGCAAGCATCTTTGAAACTTCCGAGTTTCAAAGATGCGTTTTGTATTTTGGGTGCACCCTAAAATTACATGATTCAAATTAAGTGTTGAATATTCATTATAATATGAGTTAGCATGCGAGGTTGCAAAGGCATCGGGACAGAATCTACGAAACTGTCCTATGCCTTTGCCTTTGGGTTTGGGTTCGAACGTACCCAAACCCAAAGATGGCAAACAGCCGAGGGCTTCCCGTGCGTCCTAGCGCACGAAACTTGGCACAAATACTGCCAAGATACATATCTTTAAGTTACTAGAAGCTCAAGGCTTCAAGTTACTTGTGCGCGAAACGCGCAATGTATTTCAAAGGCAGATGTTTTGGGTTTGGGTTTGGGTTCGAACCCAAACGCAAAGATGCCAAACAGCCGAGTGCGTCCTAGAGCACGAAACTTGGCACAAATACTGCCAAGGGATATATCTTTAAGTTACCTGAAGCTCAAGGCTTCAAGTTACTTGTGCGCCCAACGCGCAATTTATTTCTAAGGCAGATGTTTTGGGTTTGGGTTTGGGTTCGAACACAAACCCAAACCCAAAGATGCTAAACAGCCGAGGGTTTCCCCTGCATGTGCATGTGTGTTAATTCATATGAAATATTCCATGGAATACATGTGAATATCCCGCACAAACGGGAAGCGCTCGGCTGTTTTGTAATTTTAGGGTGCACCCAAAATACAAAACGCATCTTTGAAACTCGGAAGTTTCAAAGATGCTTGCCGGTCGCGTGCAGCAGTAAAAGGCAAGGCAAAGGGTTTAGGATATAGAAGAAGTAGGAATAGTTTTCAGAAGCACTAGAATACTTTTCATATGCTTCTGAAAACTATTCCTACTGCCGCTAAATCTTAAACCCTTCGCCTTTCCCTCTCCCTTCATTAACAGACGTAAAGTGTCTCTCTGGACGTAAAGTGTCTCACTGGTAACACGAGAGTGTGTCAAGCGCGATCATACAGACGTAATGTGTCTCAGTATGACAGATTTTATGGGAAAACGAATGGCGGCCGAATTTATCGCGGCATTAAAAATGCTGGAAATGCCCGAGGAAAAACGCGGAGCTCTGTAATTCAGAAAACCGACGAGCAGGTCAGATTCAGGATCGCGAGCTGTCGCGACCGTCGAGCGCTTAGGACGGGATGCTTAGGACGGGCGCAAGGGTGCTTTATCACGCCATGGGGGCTTGACGCCGCGCCAGCGTCGTTTTGGCGCGGGGTAAAAAATTCAGCGCCGCGCCCGGCGATACTCAAACTGACGTGCGCAGCTCAAAGGCATTTGTAGCAACAAATTATTTCTGTCAAATTTGCCAACCAAAGAATGGAGCCCCAAATCAGCCATTTAACCGCGCACAAGTAACGAATCGAGCGCGCGATTTTTAAGCGGAATCGGACGTGTGGCGCCAAAAAGCCATTTTTTCCGCGCCAGCGCGACGGCGCGAGGTTGGAATTTTGACGCCGCCACGGCGCGAGCGCAAAAAATAACACGCCACGCCAGCGTTTCAGCGCGCTGGCGCCAACCCCCAAAACTCGCGCCACGCCGTCGCGAAACCCAAAAACCGAATCGGCATCCTTGCAGAGAGTCTCGATCTTCGTCTTGTTCACTTGTTGTGACGGTTGTGACACAGAAGCCTTCGCCCCCTATCCGACGTGTCAGAACAGTAATAGAAAAGGCTAATATATGTATATATATTAGACTGGTGAGTCAAGTGCACTAACGCAGGGAATGACACCACAATTCACTTCAGACTAAGATGGGATAATAAAATAACTTTGGTGTTTTATTATCACGGAACGGCAACGGGAGCAAGCTGACCGCGTGGCATCTCGGGTCAAGGGGTGATCGGAGAGAGTGTTGTGACTGCCCCCCACCTTATGGGGGGGCTGAAAGTCTCGTCTCACATCACACCACCTCACCCCGAAGGCGTGAAGTGCCACAACAAGGCAGGAAATGATAGGGCTTCGCTTGGAAGCGAATAGATATGATACAAGCGAGGTTATTATGGAACGATAATAACTCACGCAGCGTAAGTGCGGGTGATGCGAGTGCAGTGCTTCGTCCGAAGTGACTGCTGTAGCTCAATGCTACCTCATTATACGCAATGCCCTGCACCTCATAGATGCCACCGCAATCGGGTTGTGAACCCAAGGCATTGGTTGAACAATCAGTATCGGCTGAACGAATAAGCCATATGATACTCACATGTTTGTTCAGAACATGCTTGAAGCGAAGATGAGTTTTCTCCGAACCATTCGGTTCTTCAAGGTCCCATCTTGCTTTGCCATCTCGAGTCCAGAATACTGGCCTCTCGATGACAGGTGTCACTCAAGTCTCACCTTGAGTAAATGAGAGATGATATGACGGTACATGTCATAGTCGACCGTACTGACGACTGTCTGTCATTATAATATATGACATGACTCGACATAACATCACATCACATGGTATGACATGTCTGACAGGTATGACACGTATGACATATATGACATGTATGAGACATGTGTCATCGGTCATAACCCTGACAGATCTCCCCTCTTAAGAGAGTTGTGACCTCACAACGGGCATACCTTTGTATATGTCTTTGATGTCTTTGTTGTTGTTGCTGCTGCTGGTACCAATCTTCTTACACCGATGTGGGGCGTCCCTCATGGTGTTTTTAGGATATTGGGGGGAACTGAGTCCACTTTAAACCCTCACCTTAGGCATTTAGCCTTACAGTTCTTAGGATGTAGCCCCCATGAATTGCGTATCGTATTGCAGAGTGACGTTTCAAGGTTCCATGAATTGCGTATCGTGATTCAGAGTGACGATTCAAGGTTCCATGAATTGCGTATCGTGATTCAGAGTGACGATTCAAGGTATCCGAGGTTTACGTTACGGATATATTTGCGCTTGCCGTCGACGCTTTTGCGAACGATGATCGACGATTAACGAACGATTCTCGGCCTTATATATACAACCGATCGACGAAAACCCTTGGGTACATGTTTCCACAGTTATATATATATATAGTGCACCCAACCCTTCCTCCCCTCCTGAAGCTACTATGGAGGTTCATAGGCGGTCATGGGGAGCCCGATTTTTGGGGCTTGTTTTAATGCAAACGGAGTGGCCCTGCTTAACGGGATTGGACTTATAATCCTTTACCCGGTCTGCTCAACTCCTCAATTATTGGTCCAGTACGCACGCTTTGACGAACATCTGTCGCGATGAGTGAGAGTGGATTCGCCACGTACTAATGTGAAATTTGTTTTAGTTATGTGTGTCAGGCATAACTCAGGATCACAACTCCGTCTACCTCAGTCGATGTCTCCGGTAGCTTCGGATGACTGGCCATAAGATCCGAATGACAAACCACGGTATGGCAAAGGTAGCATTTAGCAATTTTTGCTGGAAGTGACGCCCCGACTGTCATTCCTATAGTTAGGGTGTATGACTGTCACCGGTCCCGGAACCCTAGACCCCGAACATATAACGGGAAGACTGATGATTATCCGTTGATCTATTCTGATTACCACACTCCGAATATACAGTCAAGCTGATATATTCAGCAGGTTTGGTACCACGCACGCTTAATTTTACACTGCGGCTTTGGCCATGATTGGCTAAACACCGACGCTTGAGATGGGGTGAGGGACCCGCGTTAGAGAGGTTTTCGGTACGGGCGATATGGCTCAGTTTCGGCAGCGCGGTTGATTGGACATGAGTGGGGTGCGCATTATGGCGACTTGATTTCGTGCAGTATCGTTGGGCTGGATTTTGTTGCTTCTGGTCGCTTGCACACCGTCCGACATTGATCACGTCCTTTCGTCCCACACGACCGCGTGCAATTTGTTGTTTCCCTGATTATCCTCGACGACCCGCCGCAACTCGCTAGCCGTCGCCCACGCCGTTAACCTCGCCTCGCATTTTCCACCTCACCCTGTCTCTACAGTCATTTCGCTATGGGTACTTCTACTAGATCACACACCGCGGCCGCACGCCGCTCACTGGTTACAATTATTTATCCACAAATATGATATCTCGCATGTGTGCGTATCTGTGCAAGGGTATGATTTTGTACAAGGCTCACTACACCTTTAGCAAGGAAGGATCAATTTCCCGCTTCTATGCAACATAATGATAAAACATTAAGAGCAAGGTATATAGATGATCGACATGTATTAGTATATATTACAAGAAGTAAGGGCATCAGGCTTAATATAATGTTTAGCCTTCATAGGCAGCTATCATGCCTGCTACATTGGTCAGCTCTGTGGCTTTGACCCAGGTGTCATGCTCAGGGCCGTAGCCTGAATATCGCACTAAATAGTACTTGACACCTCTAGTGATCTTATCTGAGAGTATGTGTGATATCTCAAATAGTGGTTGCCCTTCTTTGGTGATTATCTGTGGCAGAGGTAAAGGTGCTTGGATTGAGTCGTTGTACAGCTCTATTCTGGATACAGGCTGTACCGGATGGATACGGATATCGAGATCTCCGAAATCTAACTCGTATGCACGTCCATGGCTTAGCACTTTGGAAATGGTAAACGGCCCAATATATGGCTGCTTAAAGTGTCTGCCTGCCTCTGTCAAACCAGTCCATTGGATAAACTCGGTCCGTAAAAGAACTTTCTGCCCTACTGCATATTGCCGAGGCATGTGAGTCTTATTGAATCTGGCTTGGCTAATTTCTGCTGCTCGGGAAATGTTGTCTACCGCGTTGGCATGTACAGCCGAGTACTGGTCAAAATGATCTCGAATAGCATTCTGTATTGGAACAGGAGCTTCTGGCGGAATAATGATTGCCAGGTCATGAGGCGAAAGTGGCTGCGCCATCGAGTCGAGATAAAATGGTGAATAACCAGTAGTTGCAGAAACTGTGTTGTTAATTGCAAACTCCACCAGAGGCAACTTGTCAGGGTTATGACCGATGACACATGTGGCATACATGTCATACATGTCATACATGTCATAGCTGTCCGACATGTCATACCATGTGATGTCATGTCATGTCGAGTCATGTCATATATTATAATGACAGACAGTCGTCAGTACGGTCGACTATGACTGTACATGTCATCGAGATGATAAGTCGCATCATCTGTCATTTATTCAAGGTAAGACTTGAATGACACATGTCATCGAGAGGCCGTATGTCGGACTCGAGAATGGCGAAGCAAGATGCTATCTTGAAGTACCGAACGGTTCGGAGAAGAAATCATCTTCGCTTCTAGCATGTGCGGAACAAGCATGCGAGTATCATATGGCGAACGCATTATTCGTTCAGCCGATACTAGTCGTTCAACCAATGCCTCGGGTTCACAACCCAATAGCGGTACCATCTATGAGATGGGAGGCATTCGGTATAGATGAGGTAGCGTTGTGCTACAGCAGTATCTTCGGACGAAGTCTGCACTCATCACCCGCTCTTACGCTGCACGCGTGTTACTGTTCAATAACACCTGCGCTATCTTATTATATCATAATATATCTTAAGGCTCGCTTGTGCGTCCTTATCAGTTGGTATTCTATCGTCAAGGCGAGAACGAGAACTCTAGTGTGAGTGCAGCATAGATATCGAAAATTTTGTGTATGCAGGTTGCGGAGCGCGAATAATATCTGACGTCGCAATCGCATAAACACTGATATACTGCATATACTGACCGCTGCATAAGCGAATATAGTGCGCGAGGATATATCGTCACATTCGCATTCGCAGATCGTACACAGCAGCTGATCGTCATCTATACTGCGCGAAAAGGTGTGCATGCGGCATACAAATGCACAGCGATCACATGTACGCGCAGAAACGATTCACAGCTGTAAGAAATTCGCAGTATGAGATGCGGACACGAAAATCATCAGCGGAATCATGATCCGCGCGAAAATTAGCACTCGTATCATGTGCTATGCATACTGTGACAAGATGTGCTCTTTATCAGCAGCGCGCACCATCGCGATTTTCATGATCGCAATAAATCGCTTGCAGTGCACGACAATTATTTTGCAGTTTTATGATGACGATGTCAATATGCAAAATGTCATCAACACACCGTCATTATCGATAGTTGCAATAATCACGGATGCATCATCTGCGCGCGTCACAATATCCTTTACAAAATATGTGTATACTTACTGGGATAATCATGAACGGACGCATGATGACAGTATATTGCAGCATGCCACACAATACTCTGATGCTTGCTGAGATATTGTAATCTATTCACTGTCAGATTTGTATACTAACCTGCAACCATGAGTGTGAACTGCATACATGCTGTGTGAGTAGCTTATACACACATACACGCTCAACATGACAGATCATTGAATACTCTGCAGCGACATCATAGTGTGTGAAAAAATCGAGTGTGCGGAGATTAAAATGACTGCAGCACCACACACATACACACATTACTTGCAGTATACACCATTATTGAGTATATACTGAGTGCATGCAGCACATGTGCATTACACCACATATACATTATATACTGAGTGACTGCATCACTGTGAATTGTGCATGCATTATTCATACAGCTTGACCACGATAACAACTGTAATGTATTAACCAGTTTGATCATGATAACAACTGGGACATATAGCATCACATCACAATACATCATACATTGCACAAAGCATACTGCAGTGCATGTAAGCTATATTGGAACCCATGTAAGTGTAAGGTGCCTGAAGGTGATCTTAACACCATAATTAGCTCGACATGCTCTGACGAAGGATTTGGGATGAGCATGTTCGTTCTATGGTGGATCACTGAATGGAATGCTCACCGGAGCTACATGTAAAATAAACCAAGCAACTCATTATTGTAAATGAGAGTACTGTATGCAGGATTACAATAACCACTAAGCTGATATATATATAGCATGCTAGATTTATTCAGTACTTGGTATACAGATCATCCTGCATGATAAATCATCTTGGTATATTGTAATACCATTATCACCTGTATACAAGTGTGTCAGGGTCATGACCGATGACATATGTGTCATACATGTCATACGTGTCATACCTGTCAGACATGTCATACCATGTCATATCATGTCATGTCGGTCGTGTCATATATTATTATGACAGTCGGTCGTGTCATATATTATTATGACAGTCGGTCGAGTCATATATTGCTGAAATCTGTATAGGCAGCCCTGACCGGGAGTCCCGGTGCAGGCCCCTATGACAGATTCCTAGGTAGCCAACACTGGACCTGTGACTGATCCGTAAGCCCGTGCTGTGACACACCGAGTGTCACAGGTAGCTAGACTCGAGACCGTTCCGACTCCGTGACCGTTCCGGGTATATCTAGCTTAGGGTTTATTTCTTATGAGAGTTTATCTATATTGGTTCACTGACTGTCTGATATCTTGAACCGGGATATTCCAGTAGGTCGTGGACCCATTCCACGCTATATTCCACAGCTAGTTTGGCCATGATTGGCTAAAGCAGCCGCTTGGAGAGGTGGTGCGCGACGGCGCGTTTGGGGACTCACGGGAATTTTGAGATGAGCTGTTTGCGGTGAGCGTCTTTGAGCCGCAGCTATGGGGATTCGACCTGGACCGGACCTAGTCGACGCAATGTTCATTTACGGTATTACGCTTGCCCTAATCCCGCTTGCTGCCGATTTTTGGGCTGGTGGCTCGAGCACCTTCGACCTCGACGACGTCTTCCAGTGCCCTTCGCTCGCATGGCTCTACCGCTCCTTCCGTGACTGTGACGTCGCATCTTCCCAACATTACCCGAACGCGCCCCGGCGTACCACCTCCCATCAGGCTTTCAGAATTATGGGTGTATCCACTAGAGCAAAACGGTCCCTCACGAGGGACTCCGACATCGACGCCTCGCTGAGGCTCACTGACGCGGTTCGCAACACACCGACGGCCAAATCACCGGCTATTACGAACCCCGACCCTACTTCCAACACCGACGCCGACGTTGCGACGAGGAAGTATCTACAGGAGCAGTCCAAGCTTGTGGACGAGGTCTACAAGGGGCGGCTCCATCGGACATGGGCCAAGGGTATCCGCGAGGATATCCTTGGCGACAAGAAGCATTATTTCAGCGGCACTTCTGACGCGGGTCTCCTCTCCGATGTGGTGGTTCAGCTACGTACGGAGTTTGAGTCCGCTGGGCTGGACCTCGTCTCGTTCGACCTTGACGACCCCCAGGCTCTGGTGGTGGGAAAGGTGAACGCCTTGCTGTACGACGTGCTTGGGCTTATCATCGAGAAGCACAGCAACGCCCACGTCTGGCTTACGGGTACGGACGCGTCTGCCGACCGAGATGGACGGCGTGCGCTGGTGGACATCGTGAAGCGCAGCGTACCAGTGGCGTTGCGGGAGTCCTTCCAGCAGGAGCATGCCGCGCTTACTTATCCCGCAAACGTTGACCCGCAGCCGATTTTGGCTCGGGAACAACGTTTGGTGCGGGATAACAAGGCCGCCGACTGGACCCCCACCGAGGCCACCAGGAAGCTCAGCCTCTACAGCCGGCTTGACCCGGTGTTCTACGCCGCGGTCAAGGTGCGTTACCCCATGGTGGCCGATCTCGCGGCGGTTTCCCTCGGTGCTCTGCGCTCTCTGGTTGTAGAGATTTATCAGGCGTGGGCGCAGACGGACGTTGGGAAGGCCATCGTGGCCAAGCCCGCAGGTGGTGGCGCGTCGGCTCTGCTCACCGGCAGCGAGCACCAGGTACTTCTGGACAAGATCAAGGAGTTGACCGAGCTGGTACAGCGGCAGTGCGGGGCGGCTCCGCCGGTGGTGCAGCAGCAGCGGGATCCGCCGCAGCGGCAGCACGGGCAGCGCCGGCAGCAGCAGCGCGGGCAGTCACCGCGGGGCTTCCGCATGGGGGTCCAATCCCCACCGGCGGTGGGCTACGATCGTGACGAGCAGCGGGCTAAGCCGCTGTGTACCCGCTGCAAGAAGACTGGTAAGGACCTCTATCATTTCTACCGCGACTGCCCGCTTGGCGGTCGCCAACATTCCCCCACCTCGGCCGCGGCTTTCTGTATCCCCATCGACGACGAGGATGCGGAGGGCGTGCATGCCCTCGCCATGTGTGCTGTCTTTCAGGAGGCGGCGGATGATGGAGCTGAGGCCTTTGCCCGCGCGGCGACGGTGTACGGTCCGCCAGCGGTGCTGTGCGGGGGCGTTGTGGGAGGCATCGACGTGTCGGCCTACGGCTTCTCCGTTGACGCGGTGACACCGGTGGCGGAGACGTCCGGTGACGACATCCTGCAGCGGCTGGACGACCTCGCGGCGGAGGTCAACGCGGCGGTAGAGCCTAAGGTACATTACACTCACGCCTCTTTCCCGCCGCCTGCGGGCATTGCGACGCAGGCTTCGGCTCTGGTGTGTGACGCTGCGAGCGCGGGTATCACACCGGAGGAGCAGGTTCCGGCAGGTGGTGCGGCGGCATCGGCATCCGCCGTGCCGGCCCCTGCTATGCCTGTCTTGGAGAATGAGCAAGAGCTCCTGGAGCTCTACGGCTACGGCCCGCCCGTGTCCCTTCAATCGACGCGGGTGACCACCACGGAGAAGTCCGGCGGTGAATTCGCGGGGGTTGTGGACACTGCCAACCACTCCGCGGTTGCGCCGGTTGACTTGACCGGCTACGACACCGACGACTACGAGGATTTTGCAGACGGCAGCTTCGCCGTCAAGCCGCGGGCTCCGGCCATCTCGGCTAATCATGCGTCAGAGCCCGCAGCCCACGTGACTGAGTCTGGTGGTGCTTCCCGCACCTACGGATGTGGCAAGCCGCCATGGGGCTTCCCCGCACACGCGGGCCCGTGGGGTTTTCCTTACTTTGTCTCCCTCATTCTTTTCATCTCGATCATGGGTGTGGGGGCAGCCGCCTACACGGCGGCCAATGACATCGACTCTGTACAGGTATCGGGTCGGGCTGCACCGCAGCCTGTGCTGTGCAGGGGAGACTTATGCATCTACCCCGGTATATCCGAGCTGGACCCCGTCACTCTGGATGCAGTACTGCACTCCCTGGGTGCTGCGACGGTGGTTCACCGGCCGCCTGACCCACTGGAGAGCAGTGCTGCAAGCTACTACCGTGGACATTGTGGTGACGGTGCTCCTCTGGACTTTGACCCCGAGTAGCTTTACTTCTGGCTCTGGCAGTACACCACTCTGGTGGTGTGCTGAGATGTGCTTTGACCTCAACATGGTCTTCAATTTGGTTTATGCTTTACTTTGACATCTACAATCTTCAATCTGGTTTGCTGCCACAGTGCTTTTCAGTAGTTTAGCAGGACCTGAGTACCTGTATATTTCTGCACTTGTGCCGGCTAGAGGGTTTCAATTTGTGTATCAGAATGGCAGAGTTGAATTAGCAGTTAGGTTTGTCACCCTAGCTCCTACCCTAACTTATCTTGACTTTTCTGACTTACCTGTCAGTCACCACCCACAGTGCTGGGGTGGTGTGCTGAAATCTGTATAGGCAGCCCTGACCGGGAGTCCCGGTGCAGGCCCCTATGACAGATTCCTAGGTAGCCAACACTGGACCGTGACTGATCCGTAAGCCTGTGCTGTGACACACCGAGTGTCACAGGTAGCTAGACTCGAGACCGTTCCGACTCCGTGACCGTTCCGGGTATATCTAGCTTAGGGTTTATTTCTTATGAGAGTTTATCTATATTGGTTCACTGACTGTCTGATATCTTGAACCGGGATATTCCAGTATATATTATTATGACAGTCGTCAGTACGGTCGACCATGACTGTACCTGTCGTCAGATGATAAGTCACATCATCTGTCATTATTCAAGGAAAGACTTGAATGACCCTGTCATCGAGAGTTCGTATGTCGAACTCGAAGATGGCAAAGCAAGATACATCTTGAATACAAACAAGAACCATCTTGGCTTTAAGCATGTGCGGAACACGCATGCACAGTATGAACGAACTATTCGTTATCACAATACTGGTCGTTCAACCTACGTCTCGGGTTCACAACCCAATGGCGGTACTATCTATGATGATAGGAGACGTAAGGTATAAGATGAGGAAGCGTTGGGCTTCAAGCAGATCTTCATTCAGAGACTGCACTCATCACCCGCTATTTCGTACACTCGCGTTGCTGTCCAACTTCGCAGTGTTAATTTGTATATTGATAATATACTCACGGCCTGTATATCTCGCCGTATCATATGGTATTCTAAAACTCGTCAAGGCACGAAAAGAGAACTCAAGTGAGTGCAGCGTCAGGCATAGTATACAGTATATTGTTCGCAGGTTTGCAGGTGGGCGCATAAGCGACAGCGCTCGCAGTGATATTGAATATCTGCAAATTGAATAATATACGCTCGAATATTGTCAGCACAAGGATTGCGCGAGGAGATTTTTCATCGCGAACATATTCGCAGCTAACAGCATCCGCAGAGAAGTCGTCTTGATTTTATAAGCGACAAGGTGTGCGCACAGTGTACGGAACGCATGCAAATGATGTCAAAATTCGCAGGAATGTCACTGTATGCGAGATGCAGATGCGCGAACGAAAATGATCGTCAGCACATATGATTTTCATCAACTGCGACTGGACGCACGAAATTTCGTTTAATAGCGCGCTCGCATTCGTTCATGCGACGTACATCAGCAATCATCAGTATGCGACGTACATCAGCAATCGATTTTCGCAAATGCTCGTATGATGATTTTAGCTCGTCAGCGCGATGTGCACTGATGTGATGCTCGTGTGCGCGATGTGCACGTCAGCGCGATGTCATGATTTCATCTGATGCAATGGACGCACATTTTAAAGGCGCATGATTCCTAACGTGTCTTTATGCAGCGATACATATAAAATGTGTACGCGCGTCAGTATCCTCTGCAGAATGATTGTATACATGCAGAGATGCTGTGGACGCATGATCGTCATACTGCTGTGGACGCATGATCACCATACTGCTGTGGACGCATGATCACCATACTGCTGTGGACGCATGGTCACTATATTGCTGTGAATGTATGATCACCATACTGCAACAATTCACACTATGTTCTGATGACTGCATCAATATTTCTAATGCTGATGATTAGAGTACAGCATTTCATACTTATTTGAAGTATAGTGTGCAAAATGTTTATTTGAGCATACACTAACTTACAGCATATATTACTTGCAGCATCTGAGTATATGTATATCTTATACTGAATGACTGCCACACTGTAAGTTGTGCATGCATTGGGATAACAGATGTTCTATATGATCCAACTTGATCACGGTAACAGTTGGAATAGATGTGCACAAAAGCATTCATTTGCAGTGCATGCTAACTATATTAGAACCCATACAGTATAAGGTGCCTGTTCAGTAATCTTAACACAGTAATTAGCTCAATGTGACCCGGTGGAGTCGAGATACTCCTCGGACAACATATTGTTCTACTGTGGATTACTGAAAGGATACTCACCGGAGCTGTATGTGAAATATACCCAGCAACTCATTTTGTAAATGAGATTATTTTGGAATTACAATACTCCTAAGCTCAATATATCATGCTAGATGTATTCAGTGCATGGTATGCTGATAATCCTGCATGATGAACTGTCTGGAAATGTTGTAATGTCCAGAAGTTATCTTACTGCAAAGTGTGTAAAAGTTAACACACACACACACACACACACTGACAAGAAAGTGCTAATCAGTAAGCACTGCATGATGATGATAATTGATTCAGATATGATCAGTTCAAATGCATGTAACTCTCAGATCAGTATCTACATGACATCTGATAATAATTTTTGAGGACAGCACACACATACAAATGTGTTGTGTCAAATTGCTGTGATTATATCAAGCAATGTCCAGATATGTTCTAAATAAGAAATATCATTTTGATAAATCTTAGAGCACAGACCTATGCTCAGAACAGATCATAGATTGACAAATATCACTAAAGTGGATGTTCCTAAATGGATGTTCCCACTTAAGTTGATAACTCTATATATCATCAGAATGTACATTTACTGCCATGGGTTTAAATCAGTAAAACTCAGAAATGCTGTCAACCATAGATGTTGATATACAGCATAATTTACTTATTTGCCATGAAATTTGTCATGTGCAAAAGTAAAGTTTATTGCAGTGATTCTGTACTTTACATTCCACACACACAGAGATATGTACATATATCAACATATATATATATGTTGAAAAATGGCCAAAATCGGTAAAATTCTTTGGCGATTAATTTGAAAATTGAAAATTGGACCTTGTTTTATTTGATATTATGATTTTATACCTATTAAGGTATGAGGAAATCATAATGACACATGTCATATCTCGTGTAACACCCTAGATAATAGGTGTGGAATATGTAGGGGTGTGCATATTGGCTGCAACAATAAATCGGTCAAAATGTTCTACGTGTAATCTTTTGAAAATTTGGGATTGATTTTTTTTGCTATAACGAATATTTAGCTATCAAATAACAATCCCTGAATGACATAACACGTGTAACACCCTGTAACACCCTAAAATCTGAATGTGTGTGTCAGGGGGTGTAACGTACCTTCTGAACACTATGTAACATTCAGTTTGGTATCATATGCAGTTTTGCTTAAAAACATTTGCAAAAAATTTATACTGCTTATTTTTTACTTATTACAGGGTCACTGATACCATGTAACACCCTAATCATATTATTGGGTACATGGGCCACTGTAACATGTCATGCCCTAAAATGCTACTATAATTTCGATAAACTTCGTATTTAGCATTAACATATCATGCTGTTTTCGACACAGACATGATTATATATAGGGCAACAACCCAAGAACTGTAACAGATGCTTCCTATATGGAATGCATGCTATTTATGAGGTAAAGGCAATTGACAACTGCCTTATATCACACGCTTCCTTGAGGGGGGAAGAAGGTGGATATATATATATACTTACCTCATTATTATGCACGAATGTACTATATGTATGTAAACATACCGATATACCATATATAACATATAAATCACACACACTCAGTTAGACAATTAGCTGAAGGTATTTTGGTGTTGTGTTTTGTTTTTAGATGGTTACAATCGAAGAGGAAGAGCATGAGATTCCTGATATCAACCCAGATCATTCTACATGGTTTTTCGACATCCTCGGTTCATACGATGCATACAGTCGGTTTAAAATCCCGAAGTGGATCGCTGGTTATGCCGATACACTAACCAGATATGACCACATAGGCTATTATGACAACATCAGTCGCATGAAGCCAGATATGAGCCGATACAAGGATCCTGCCAATGAGCCTCAGGCACCAGAAACCGAGTACACTGAAGACAGTCCTCCGATGGTTTTTGTAGATCCAGATGCAGATTCAGTACCAGCACCAGCTCCACCTAGTTTGGTCCCAAAGGTGAAAATGACACCACCTAAGGAATTCAAATCAGGACAGGATGCAGAGGTCTGGTTGGACACGGTGGACAGATACTTCCAGTTCACTTATCCAGGTGTCAATGATAAGGACTTGATCACAGTGTTTTTGACTCTCATACAGAATAACGATAGACACTATTTTCAGGTCTTGGCAAAACAGCCATATACCACCTATGAGATGGTCAGACAGACATTCCTCGGACAATTTGGTAATCCTCATAAGAGATCAGTAGCCAAGTAACACCTTATGGCACTGACTCAAGGAACCCAAACCTTTGCAGATTATTTGCGCATATTTACATCACTGGCTTCTCTAGCAGCAGTTGATTTGAATGATGTGCTAATAAAGGACAGATTCGTCACCAGTATGGATCCTGATCTCCGCAGACAGTTCCAACTCAGATACCTGACAGAAGAACAGAAGAACAATCTGTCGTGGCAAGAAACCACACAGGTATTGCTTGATTTGAATTACGTCATTCACTCAAAGCAATCAGAAACCCTTCACTATCGGGGTCAGAAGGAGCAGTCATCTGGAGGTCCAGCCAAGAAGGATGAGGACAGAGGACGTGGCCAGAAGCCATATGACAGATTCAACAGAAATCGGAATCAGAATCAGAATGGCAACCAGAACTCCAATCAGAATCGTAACAAGGGAAAAGGTGGAAAAGGCAAGGGAAAAGGAAAAGGAAAATCACAGAATGATAAGACTTGCAATCGTTGTGGTCGTCCTGGTCACATCGAGAAGGATTGTTTTGCCACCAGGACCAATGATGGAAAGGAGATCAAGGGTAAGCCACCAGCTCAAAGTCCTTTCCAGAATCGGAGACAGCAGCAGCAGAATCAGGGTGCTAAGGATGGGTCTGGCAAACTCATCAATACGATCAACACCTTGGTCAAGGAACTGAAGAGTCGGCACAGCATCAATGCAGCAGTTGCAACTCCAGATCCAGTTCCATCAGCTCCAGCTCCTCAGGGAAACTCTCAGGGTACTGCGCAGGTACCGGTGTTGAGAGCACCCCGAGGGTAGATCAGCCTGAAGATGCCACCGAAGCAAGTGGCCGGGTTGAGAGTATCTCAGAAGAAGTCCTTTCCAGTCTGACATTGCAGTTTCAGCAGATGGACACTCCCTCAGAGCACATCGCACAGATGCAGTCTCAAACAGCACAGCTGAAATCACAGAAGAAGCTGTTGTTGTACAAAGGGAAAGTATATGGACAGAGTACTCACATTTTGGTAGATCCAGGAGCCACATCGTCTTTCATCGACAGACAGTTTGCTGCTCAGCTTGGTATAGCACCCACAGATTCTTCATCATTTTCAGTGGGATTGGCTGGAGGAAGCCAACTACCATGCACATCCTATCTTCCCAAGGCTACATTTTCTCTGGGCAAGTATAAGGATGCAGAAGATTTCTACATCATTGACATGAAACCATTCACTGTCATTCTGGGTCAAGATTGGTTGGAGAGGAGGAATCCACACATTGACTTTCAGACCAAAAATCTGACGATTACTAGGAAGCATTCATTAGGCTCCAGTATTCGCACAGTATTGTCCAGAGTTGAGCAGACTCCAGACTCAGATGACCTTCCTGAAATGGAATTGGTCAGCGCCACCACCATGAGGAAGCACCTTCGTCGCATTCGATCCAGTGGTTCGGCTGAAGAAGCCGTAGCTTATCTCTTCTTTCTCTCAGAGGTCGACGGTGAACTGGTCTTTGCAGCATCAGACACAGACACCACTATGGAAGACCCCGAGGTCACAGCAGCACGTGATCAAGTGAGAGAAGACTTTTCAGACATATTCCAGGAGGATCTTCCAGCTGGTCATAGGCCAGAACGGTTTGAAGGTGGTTATCATAGAATCAACATTGAACCTGGGCACAAACCACCATCGCAGCCAGTACGTACCATCCCAGTTCCCATGATGGAAGAACTCAAACGACAGATCATCAAATATGTCGACTTGGGTATCCTTCGTCCGTCATCATCTCCATATGGATGTCCTATCATTTTCGCTCCTAAGCCAGGTGGGAAGTGGAGGATGTGCTGTGATTATCGTGCCCTAAATAACATCACCATAAAGGACACGTATCCATTGCCACCACACGACACCCTTCTTGAACAGCTGAAAGGCGCACGATGGTTTAGCAGATTTGACTTCAATCAGTTTTTCCATCAGATCCCTATACATCCAGATGACATTCACAAAACAGCTATTCGCACTAGATACGGTTCCTATGAGTGGACAGTCATGCCTTTCGGATTGACCAATGCTCCTGCAACAGCTCTACGTGTAGGAAATCGGGCATTCTTCGACTTCATCGATCGGTTCCTTGTCATTTTCATGGACGATACCATCGTATACAGTCCGGATTTTGACAGCCACGTGAGTCATGTCCGACAGTTTCTCCAGCGTTGCAGAGAACACCAGTTCTTCATCAGGCCTTCCAAGGTGGAGTTGTTCGTCAGATCTATAGACTTCATCGGACATCACATCTCTGAAGCAGGCTTGTCCATCATCGAAGACAGAATCCGAGCAGTTATGGCAATTCAGCCCCCAGTGTCTTATGGTCCTACCGTTGGAAAACAGCCTCTACGCCGTATGGCTAAAGATGGCAAGTCATCCCTTCAGTCATTCTTGGGCATGGTCGGTCAATTCAGGAGATTCATACCAAAGTTCTCCAAAGTTGCCGAGCCGCTCAATCGTCTCCTTAAAGATAATGCAGAGTTTGTCTGGGAATCTGAGCAGCAGCAGGCATTTGATAACCTCAAAAGTGCCATCTGTAACGCTCCAGTACTACAGCTTCCAGATCAGAAACTGCCATCTATTATGGAGGTCGATGGATCAGGCACACACGTTGGTCAAGTAATACTCCAGGATCAAGGAAAAGGTATGAAGCCATGTGGCTATCACAGCGTCACTCTATCCGATACACAGAGACGTTGGCCTATTCCTGAGATCGAGCTATTTGCCATTGTGGAGGGCTTCCGATTCTTTCGCCACATCTTGTTGGGAGTTCCTGAGACCATAGTACGCTCAGATCATCAGCCACTGGTTTATTTCCAGACCAAATCCACACTGAGCCCCAAACAGACACGGTGGTTGGATGAGCTCTCCGAGTACAACTTCCGTATAGAGCATATTGCTGGCGATAAGAATAAGGTCGCAGATGCACTCACTCGTATCTCTGCACTTTTTGAACTCACTGATTGTCTTCAGCATATGGACATCAGCGAGGTCATGCCATCTGCAGATCCTACATTCATTGCTCTTATATCTTCTTCATCAGCTCATCAGCTACACGACATCATTATATCCGAGTATGATCGTGACACATTTGCACAGACTATATTGGCTAAGCTGACATCATCGACTTCATCACAGTCAGTCAGCAGCTACAGCTTCGAGCTCATTCAGGGGTTGATCTATCGTAAGACCATATATGGCAGACAGCTGTACATTCCACCAACAGCTAAAGTCCCCACAGATGACGGTGAGATCACACAGCTTCGCCACATTCTCCTTCATGAGTGCCACTCAGCCACTATTTCTGGTCATGTAGGCAAAAATCGCATGCTTCACCTTTCTGCGTAGCCGGTATTATTGGCCAGGAATGACAACGGCAGCCATCAAGTACATTCGGGAGTGCCCCGTTTGTCAGCGCCAGAAAACGAGGCGACACAAGCCTTATGGTCAGGCACATATACGATATTCTGTGCCTAAGACAAAATGGCTAGATGTATCTCTTGATTGGATCACTGACCTGCCTATCACCACTAATGGGCACGGCAGTATATTTGTGGTAATGTGCCAATTCTCTCATCGCTGTCATCTCATTCCCTTCAGCATGACCTGGACAGCTCAGCATACTGCTTCTATCTATATGCAGCATATCTTCAAGCTCCATGGTCTTCCGAGGAACATCATCTCAGATCGAGATCCCAGATTCACCTCTACATTCTGGCAGACACTGTGGAAATCTACTGGTACGAGATTGTCCATGACGTGCTGCCAATGAGAGGAGCCATGCCTTCATCGAGGATATCCTCAGGTACTTTTCAAATTGTTGATTCATGATTCGATTTCACCATCCTCTGGTTTATAAACTGATTAGATGGTATTTTTTTATCCTCAGGTGTTGTTGCAATGATACTTCAGCCAATTCGTGGGAGGACACGTTGCCTTTGGTGGAGTTTGCAATTAACAATACCGTTTCTGCATCAACTGGTTATTCACCATTTTATCTCGACTCGATGGCGCAACCACTTTCGCCTCATGACCTGGTAATCACTATTCCGCCAGAAGCTCCTGTTCCAATACAAAGAGCTATTCGAGATCATTTTGACCAGTACTCGGCTGTTCATGCCAACGCGGTAGACAACATTTCCCGAGCAGCAGAAATTAGCCAAGCCAGATTCAATAAGACTCACATGCCTAAGCAGTTGCAGTTGGGCAGAAAGTTCTTTTACGGACCGAGTTTATTCAATGGACTGGTTTGACAGAGGCAGGCAGACACTTTAAGCAGCCATATATTGGGCCGTTCACCATATCCAAAGTGCTTAGCCATGGGCGTGCATACGAGTTAGATTTCGGAAACCTCGATATCCGTATTCATCCGGTACAGCCTGTATCCAGATTAGAGCTGTACAATGACTCGATCCAAGCACCTTTGCCTCTGCCACAGATGATCACCGAAGAAGGGCAACCACTGTTTGAGATATCACATATACTTTCGGATAAGTTCACTAGAGGTGTCAAATACTATTTAGTGCGATATTCAGGCTACGGCCCTGAGCATGACACCTGGGTCAAAGCCACAGAGCTGACCAATGCAGCAGACATTATAGCTGCCTATGAAGGTTAAACATTATATTAAGCCTCGTGCCCTTACTTCTTGTAATATATACTAATACATGTCGATCATCTATATAACCTTGCTCTTAATGTTTTATCATTATGTTGCATAGAAGCAGGAAATTGATCCTTCCTTGCTAAAGGTGTAGTGAGCCTTGTTCAAAATCATACCCTTGCACAGATACGCACACATGCGAGATATCATATCTGTGGATAAATAAAAACTGCTATATGCTACCTTTGCCAAAGCCGTGGTTTGTCATCGGATTCTTGGCCAGTCATCTGAAGCTATCGGAGATATCGACTGAGGTAGACGGAGTTGTGATCCTAAGTTGTGCTTGACAAACATAACTAAAGAAATTTCACATTAGTACGTGGCGAATCCATTCTCACTTATCGCGATAGATGTTCGTCAAAGCGCGCGTACCGGACCAAATATTGAGGAGTTGAGCAGACCGGGTAAAGGATTATAAGTCCAATCCCGTTGAGCAGGGCCACTCCGTTTGCATTAAAAACAAGCCCCAAAAATTGGGCTCCCCGTTGCCGCCTATGATCCTCCAAAGTAGCTTAAGGAGGGGAGGAAGGGTTGGGTGCACTATATATAACTGTGGAAACATGTACCCAAGGGTTTTCGTCGATCAGTTGTATATATAAGGCCGAGTATCGTTCGTTAAAACGTCGATCATCGTTCGCAAAGGCGTCGACGGCAAGCGCAATATATATCCGTAACGTAGACTTCGGATGCTTTGAATCGTCACTCTGACTCACGATACGTGTGGATCAATCAGTAATCCAGCGTCAATCTGCATCACGAAACGCAATTCATTGAACCTTGAAACGTCACTCTAGGGGCACAAAACGTCGGATTTGAGCCTTGATTTGATCTGTGCGGCTTAGGTACATCGTTCTGTACCTAAGGCCCTTGGGTACATCCCCATGTACCGAAGGGTAGTGGACATCAACGCCCCACCACCACAGCCATTCAATCGTCAACTGCGAGGTCAGCACGCCCACAGCCGCATGCATTCAACAATCAACTACGAGATCAACGCGCACCAATGCCGCATCCACTCAGCCATCAACTACGAGGCCAACACACCACCACACCACAGCCGTCCAACCATCAACTACGAGGTCAACACGCCCATAGCCACAACCGTTCAGCCATCAACTACGA
>LGRX02034516.1:0-11718 GCA_001247695.2 Cymbomonas tetramitiformis | reverse complement strand
AAGCAAGTCGGTGCAGACAGAGAGCCCCTCGTTGAGCCTCGTTGGCGCCTTCGTTTTGATGTCTCGTTCACAAGCCAAAATATATGTGAATGCGAATTGTACAAATCTTGTTTCCTCGTATGCAGTATGCAGTAAGATTGTGGAGCGTGCTGTATGCAGCTTGGCACATCAGCAGGTATGACTATTTTTGAATTGGGCGCCTTCGAAGATCTGCAAATCGAGGCCCCTGTGCCAACGGAGGTTGAAGTGGACAAAGACGACGCCACATCAGAGGCCCCTTTCTTGGATGTCACACCTCCGACTGCCACAAATAGTTCGCTGTCAGAAATGCCTGGCAGCGTGGAGGATGACTTCCAGGTGGCAATTGATTATTCATTCATTTTGTCCAAAACGGAGGATGAGAACCCTAGAATTAAGTACGTCTACTCATCTCTCTCTTGGAAACTCGCTGCATGCACCTTATCGTGGGTGCCCTTATCACGATGCAGCAATCGCGTTGTATGTGTTCTCATCACGAAGCAGCTGTTGCTGCACACGCCCGCATTACTGTGCCTTGTCCACCATCAGAAGTCCCATTCGAATGTTTTCCAAGGATTCTCTTGCAGCTCCGTTCAGTTGCCTTCCCTCTCCACCCTTGGATTGGATCTCTATGTACTTTACCCAAACGACTGGACTTCCCTGACGAAATGAAATTTTGACATAGAGGATCCGATTTCAAGAGAGTTTCATTTGATCGTGTATTCACAAGTCTTGACACCAGGGCAATTGAATGCGGGAGCAAGGGCACCCCTAATCTAGAAACACGGTCAGGCCGACGTGTGAGAATGTACAAGTGAACCTCCGAATTCACAGCACAGCCCATCCACTAGCTGACTGATTGTGAAGGTAAGACGATCGAAGGGAGGGAGAAGGAGAAAACAAAAGATAAGAGTGCCCTGTTCCTGGCAAATCAGCAGTGTGTAGGCACCGATGACGCATTCGATGTGTGTAATGCTCGATGCAGTTTTCTTAATCTCGGCCTGTCGTGAAGGATATAACTATTTGGGGGGCTACATTGGATCTGAATGCCAAAAGGCACGCTGCCTAGCATCTAATAGATAAATGCCATTACTAGAGCTGAGTCCGTGTCTGTTTGGACTCCTGCTTGTACACTTATCAAGATGTCGGCTGAATTGGCACTTGTCACAAATGTGTGTCTCAGGGCTCAGCTCGATTGGCACCAATCCTTGAAAACACTAAAATTCCGCAGGCTCCACTTTAAAGATTTCTTTGTAACTCAATCTCAATCCATATGATAAAGACTGCACACCGCTCAAGTCTCCTGCAAACACACCTTCCGCCCCCTATCAAGGCGAGCCACTCGAAGTAACCTCTCATAGCTTGCTCTGGAACCGTCGTGGGGTCCATGTAGGTCTGCACTGCTGAAGTGAGATGTGAGCACCTGCTGAGGTGGCATCGTCTCCAGCATCATCTCCACCGCCCTACCACACGTTGCTGCGCGCTTCTGCGTGCCGTACACTGAGAAGTGCCCACCTTTTTGAGGGAGGCACGCGAGGCCGCCCAGCGCCAGCTGCAGCCAGACATTGGCTTAGTTTAGATCGGATCCTGGTAACGCCGGCTTCTCTCCTGACAGCCCCCAATAGCTGCTGTGCATGCCGACGGTGGAGTTCACCCAGATGTACTCTGTCTCTATGTCTCGTCTCTGGAGTCTGTCCATTTCTCCAGGAGCTCCTGCAATTGCTCCAACCCCATCAGGCGTTGGACATCTTCCTCTTCAGCACCTGGTGGTTCCTGCCATTCTCCCGGGCTAGCACCACCGTCAGCTCTGCATCATCCATTAGCACGTGCTCCCACTGCATCGCCGTGCCCGTGTCCGGCCTCTTAAGGGTCCCAAAGGAGCGCCACATGGGTGCAGGCAACCCCAGGAGGTCTCACTCATACACCGGCTACAACTCGAGGCGCACCTTGCCTTGGTGAGCAGGGCTATATCTACACACAGGCGGTCCTTGTCAAGCAGGGCGCCTACGCACGGGCAGACTGTCTCTTCAGACACCGGCAGTCAACTGCGCCGCTTGTGCTCACAGAATATCAGAAGTACACTGCCCTCGAACAATAATCACTGCGTGAACCCCAAAAGCACCGCAGCCGGCATCCGCACCGCCAGCTCGGTGTATATGCTCACCCCCAGCTCGCCTCGCCACCGATCTTGGATCACCGAGTCTCACCTATACCCGGGCGCGCTGTCCACTGGTCCGCAGTCTGGGTCCCGCTCACCTCATCCTCGGCCTCCCATCCCACGGTAAGGCGGGTCTGCTCCTCGGCCTCCCATCCCACGGCCAGGCGGGTCTGCTCCCATGCCACGGTAAGGCGGGTCTGCTCCTCGGCCTCCCATGCCACGGTCAGGCGGGTCTGCTTCCATCCCACGGCCAGGCGTGTCTGCTGCTTTCCCACGGTCAGGTGTGTCTGCTCGGCCTCCCATCCCACGGTCAGGCGGGTCTGCTCCTCGGCCTCCCATCCCCACGGTGGTCCTGCTCCCATCCCACGGCCAGGCGTATCTGCTGTTTTCCCACGGTCAGTGGCCCTGCTCCTGCCTCCCATCCCACGGTCAGGTGTGTCTGCTCCCTCGGCCTCCCCATCCCACGGTCAGGGCGTGGTCTGCTCCTCGGCCTCCCATCCCACGGTCAGGCGGGTCTGCTCGGCCTCCCATCCCACGGTCAGGCGGGTCTGCTCCTCGGGCCTCCCATCCCACGGTCAGGCGGGTCTGCTCCTCGGCCTCCCATCCCACGGTCAGGCGTGTCTGCTGTTTTCCCACGGTCAGGCGGGTTTGCTCTCGGCCTCCCATGCCACGGTCAGGCGGGTCTGCTCCTCGGCCTCCCATCCCACGGCCAGGGCGGGTCTGCCTCGGGCAGGGTCAGCCACTCCACGTCCCCGTCATACAGGTTCTGGGTCTTGCCCTCGGCGGATTGCCACAGGTTCTGGTCTGCTCTCGGCGGAGTCACAGGTTCTGGGTCTTGCCCGGCGTGGAGGCACACAGGTTCTGGGTCTTGCCCTCGGCGGAGTCACAGGTTCTGGGTCTTGCCCTCGGCGGAGTCATACAGGTTCTGGGTCTTGCCCTCGGCGGAGTCATACAGGTTCTGGGTCTTGCCCTCGGCGGAGTCATACAGGTTCTGGGTCTTGCCCTCGGCGGAGTCATTGCCCGCTGTGCTCATAATTATACCAGGCATTGCCGTCCAGCCAGAACAGTTCCATCTGATCGTAGCACCGGTTCCACCGATTCAACTGCTGCACGTCCACCTCAAAAGTGGAGCTTCACCGGGAGGCCTGTGCATGGAGCACGGCTGTGGCCCCGCCGGAGGGCCCGAGCAGCTCAGATCCGCCCAGCCTGCTGGGAATAAACAGGTCTTGATGCTGAGGCGGGATGACCACCTCATCTGCAAGATTCATTTGCTCTTGGAACCACGATTGATTCGGTTAGTTTGGGGTCATCACCGTGCCCTCTTACCAGTGCCTTCGTCCCACAGCTTGTGCACCATCGCGGCGAGCAGGCCCCACGATGGGTTGATCCAGCTTGTCTCGTCCCACAGCTTGTGCACCATCGCGGCGAGCAGGCCCCACGATGGGTTGATCCAGCTTGTCTTGTCCCACCGGTCGAATGGCAGCGCGTCGACGCCCTTGCAGCACGGTTCGAATGGCAGCGCCAGCTTGTGCACCATCGCGGCGAGCAGGCCCCAGGATGGGTTGATCCAGCTTGTCTCGTCCCACCGGTCGAATGGCAGCGCGTCGACACCCTTGCAGCACGGGTCGAATGGCAGCGCGTCGACGCCCTCGCAGCACGGGTCCCGCTACTGATCATATCACCGGGGCATCTACGCGGAGACCTCGGAGGTGAAGTGATCCGATGGGTGCGCCCCGCTCCGTCGGTTCAACTTTCAGTCGTCAATATAGGAATCCGGGACAGCCTGTCAGCCCACTCATTGTGGCGCTCTTGATGTGCTGGGCCTGGAGCATATCTTGGTTGACGAGGAGCGACCAGAGTCTCCTTTTCCGCTCCATTAGTGTGGGGCTGCGGGAGGTCAAATAGCGATAGCATCACCACCACGACCTGCTCAGCGCAGCAAAGCTGCATTGCCTCGCCCGTCAGCTCCTGCATTAAATCCTGCACCGTCTTGTACACCGCTTTCATCTCGAGGTGCGTGATGTCCTCATGCCCGGGCTCATCCCTCGAGGAGCCTCACACCTCCTGCTTGAGGTTCAGCACTCCTCCCCAGGTCATCAGCCACTCGTCCCCAGGTCATCAACCACTCCTCCCCAGGTCATCAGCCACTCCTCCCCAGGTCATCAGCCACTCCTCCCCAGGTCATCCAGCCCTCCTCCCCAGGTCATCAGCCACTCGTCCCCAGGTCATCAGCCACTGGTCCCCAGGTCATCAGCCACTCCTCCCCAGGTCATCAGCCACTCCTCCCCAGGTCATCAACCACTCCTCCCCAGGTCATCAGCCACTCCTCCCCAGGTCATCAGCCACTCCTCCCCAGGTCATCAGCCACTCCTCCCCAGGTCATCAGCCACTCCTCCCCAGGTCATTAGCCACTCCTCCCCAGGTCATCAGCCACTCCTCCCCAGGTCATCAGCCACTCCTCCCCAGGTCATCAGCCCTCCTCCCCAGGTCATCAGCCACTCCTCCCCAGGTCATCAGCCACTCCTCCCCAGATCATCAGCCACTCCTCCCCAGGTCATCAGCCACTCGTCCGTTTGCAACTTCTATGCTCAATCCACCAGCTCTGATCTGGCAGCCGCCTCTAACACTCGAGATCGCTCCAGCTTTGTCAAGTGAGCTCCACCTTTGCTCCCTAGAAGCTCTTCCCAGCCAGCATGAAGTAGACGAGCGCAGATACACCCTGGCCGCAGGCACTGCCAGTCAGATAGACTGGCACAGGCCGCTGAAGGTGGCGAGCTTGCGCGCTGGCAGGCAGTGTTGCTCGCGGGTAGCCTCACAGATTCCTCCACCTTGCTTTGAATGAATACCAAATGAAGTCCAAATGATCAGTTGTGAACAAATCAATTCATGCATTTCTTTTGCTTCTGTCATTAGTTGCCAAAACGTTCTCGAATTGATAAATGACTCGCCAATGATGGATGTCATATCAGAAAGGAGAATGCGCGCATTCAGAGACGCAGATTGTTCATTGTAAGGTGATGGGTGAGGGGGATTTATGGCTAGCGATTGCAGGTGCAATCGCAATTCAGAGATGGAGTCGCAGTTGGAAATGTACGGAGGTATGGTGCATCAAGCTCCCCTCAAAGGAGCTGTCTCCAATGATAGTAGAAGCAATCCAGCTAGAGTGGAAGTTCCTCGCCAAGCTATAGAGTCCAGCACAAATCGTCTACCGGATATCAAGTCAGGCTTTTCGCGGAGCTTGACCTCAGCAGCGCGGCTCATCGGGATGAACAAGGTTCGTGAGCCCTTTTACAGTTGATTTCACGATCTGTCGCAATGCATATTCTCGTGAGTACCTGAACGGACTGCATATTCCTTCAGCGAAGGGCCTTGACGTGTTCTTGTGTTTTGCTTTGCAAAGGTTCATGCAAAATGTGCTGGGTTTATAGAATGCCCTGCTCATTACAGACTATGTGCATTTGCACAGCGCCCGATGGAAATGCGCCACGTGGCACATCCCTGTGGCATAGATAATTCCCATTAGAGAGAGTTTCCCGCGAGTTTTTTGAGCACGGATTCCATAGGCAGAACCCAAATAATTCCTACTAGCACACGGGCTAGGTTTTCCAACACACTTATGTGGATTGGTGTGATATGGTAGCAGGAACCATCCGTGGTTGCGAATGACCCTCTGCTTTTGAACCATTCTTCTGTTAGTGCATTAGTTCAGTCTGATCCTCTACTGTTCAAAGATGACGAGGAAGAGGATGACGATGAGGAGACTGAGACTGAGTTTGATAGTGATGAGGATGGGCCTTTGTAACTTTGGTTTGTTGTGTGATCCTTCCACTTTCAGCAATCTTAGGAGGTTTTTCGTTATCCTGCATCACACTGTGGATTATAATGATGACATGGGACCAACGTCAGACGCCTGGTAGCATACAAAGTGACGTACTGTATAGTATCTTTGTTTATGCTTAATGGGTATCTGGTTTGGAGGACTAACAACTCATCTCTGATTGTGTTCTTTGGCTTGAGAATGAAAAATATTTATGCCGAATCGGGTGATGGTAGTTTCTTACTGACCTACTCAGTAAGAATCAGATTCCTTCAGCAAATTGCCAGTTGTGCATGGCGAGTGGCAGTCATGTTAGCCACCTGTGTAAAGAGATAACTGTGCGAGAATAGCAGGCTCGATGGATACTGGAGTCTGCTTATGGCGAGTAAAGGCGCAGTAAAGTTCTGCCTGGTATGAAGATCGTAGCTGGGAAATTTTTATGTTTCAGGGTGGTATACTCCGAATGATTGGCAGTATATGTCGGAATAGTTCGATGGAACAATGATAGTATATGATCAAATAATCCTCCCGACTCCAACAGTCACTGCGAGGTGTGCTGGATTTAATTGGACAAAGATTCGGAGCGCTGGTGCAGCACTCTATAAAGTAACTGTGTCGATTCCCTTATTTGGTTGTCCACTGATCATAGCAATCGTGCCATGTGTAGCTCAGCTTCAATCAGGCATCGCATATCAGGTGTGATCGTGACTAATGCTTTCTATAATTTCATTATTCCTACTCGACCGTTTGTCCGTTTACAGCTCTACATGTGCTCACGTCGATCGACCGATCTATGTTCACACGGTATCCAAGAATCGAACTTCACCTTTTTCTACGCGATTGCATTTTGGACCGACCGATCTTAACGACGATCGGCGAATCTGGCCGGTCTCTTCAGCGAATTTCCGCCATGAAAGTCGGATGTGAAGAATCCAAATCAACTGTTTATGTTTCAGACATTCGGACTTGCGGATCTTGCTTTCCTTCGCGCAAAAGATGTCTACTGAATTAGTACTTATTTATTCTGGGTTTAATTGATTTTTGGGGGGATGTGTCCACGTGTCCACGAATTTATATATGGTGACATTTCGATTTCCGAGTTCCCTTTGCGTGCACATCCGTCTACATCGAATCGGAGGATCGTATTAAAAATTTACCATCGCACCGAAGGTGCATCTATTCCTCCCTCCAGAAAATGGAGAAAACACACACACACGACACGACACGGCACGGCACGGCACGGCACGGCACGGCACGGCACGGCACGGCACGGCACGGCACGGCACGGCATGGCACGGCACGCACGGCACGGCACGGCACGACACGACAAGACACGACACGACACGACACGCCACGCCACGGCACGACACGGTACGGCACGGTACAACACGACACAAATCTCCCCATCCTATAAATCATATAACACATAGGAAAGGAGGGTCGACGAACGCGATCGAGCTGTAAATCCGGCCAGAAAATCTGCCAAATGGCTGATTAGTAAAGATTGATGAAGAAGTCAAAGAGGTTGGATAAGATGCCCGGTTTTCAGGTTACCGGTTCTTAAGACGTCCAGAGTCCCACAGAAAAAATACGGCTGCGCTTGAAAAACCTCGAAGGTGGCAAACTCGACGCAGTCGTTGGCGAAGATGGAGTGGCACTACCGATTTTCGGATCCGAAAGAGCGGCAGAGAGCGGAGCGCAACAGGTTTACGAACGTTCCAGGGATCCAGGCTGGAGGCGGCTGCTGCTGAGAGTTTGTAACTGTCAAAGAATGACGTTAGGCGCCAAAGTGGGGTCACTACTCACATCAAAATGGCTAAATTTCCGGGGACACAAATTCCGGAAAAGAGATTGTCGCTGCTGGGGTCACCACTCCCCAGCTTTAGCGAGAGGGGGTCGCAGCGGCCGCGTGAGAGCAGGAGAACTCGCAGATCCATGCCGGCTGTAAAAATGAAGCTAGCCAACGCGGAAAAAGTCAAAATTAAGCATCTCAGAATCTGAAAATACAGTACATAATACATAACCTCATGAGAAGCCCGATATGACTAGCTACATATTGGGGGGAGAAAAGGGGCGGTACGATCACTGCAGGCATACGCAGCAGTGAAAGGACTCTGTCGGCGATAATATCATAGAAGTGAGGCTGGCGGCTTACGCCGCCAAGTTAGTACTTTGGGAATGTTGTCTGCGGAGAGGGGCGCGCGTCGCAGTGTCATCATCATAATGTGCGACACGGCGACCGCGACTACGATGTTTCAGGCTGAGTGACACGAGGAGTCGCACTACTACTAGATACTACTATAGGGTACCTAACATCGTACTCTCCATGACGCATGCATTGTCTGCACTTTTTTGCGATCTTATGTTTTAGAAACGCGATCTTGTTTTTCGAATTTGTGTAGGAACTGTTGCGCCAAGCGTTCTTATTCGAAAAGGTAGCAGCGCGTCTGGGGATTTACCATGGCGGGATTAGTCCCGGTCTTGATTGGCAATGCTACCGTACTAGTGGTTAGGACTGCTTTACTTTCCCTGGGTGACATGAAATATTTTTGCGCTGCGCGACGGGAGGATGCGCCAAGCGTTTTGGGATGTTGGCGGCAAGGAAGACGGGCCAACGCTCTAGGATCTTGGCGCAAACCAACCGTAGTACACCTTTTCGGTTTTGTTGGATTGCTCGTATTCCCGCATTGTGCCTTTTTCTTTGTTCAGCATGCTAACATTTCTTTTTCCGGTTGCCGATAGTTTCAGTGAATCACTAGATAGGATTGTAAATTCTATTTAATTTGCTTGAATTAAATACACACACACTATGTGAGCATTAACCGTATTAGATATTTTCTCACGATTTTGAAGCTATCACATAGCTCCTGTTATTGCATCTTTGCACCTTTTTTAAAACTAGGTAAAGAAGCAGTAATACTTTTGAAGTCATTCACTACAACATGATTTACTGTGCTGCACATATGTTTCTTGGGTGCTCATTTTTTTTGAAATAAATAAGGCTTATTCGCATATTTCAAATAGTATTCGCCCTAAATAAGCAGTCTAGACACCGACATGGTAGCAAGAAATTTTAATTTGGAACGGAATATAGACGGGTCAGGGTGAATTTTTTAATTCAGCTAGATAACTTGATAACATTTAAATGAGTTTTCGTTGACTTGCCATTAGTACCATTAGTATAACCATTGCCATTTGGACACGTGCAAAGGCTTCGAATGGCTACATGGCAACCAGGAGCTCTGTCTACTAAGCCTTTTGTTTTCGAATTCGCAAGCAAGCGGATTACGACAGAATGAAAATCAGCAGCTAATTCACACATATTCAACACAAAATAATTTATCAGAGACTTGCAAGGGTGTCAAAAACCTTCGCAAGGCAAGGCGCAATAGTAAGCTGTTACTGCTAGAAAGTTTACTAAAAGACGTAATGCATCCCTCTCGAGAGCTTGCAGGTAATCACTGCACATCACTTCACAAAATATATACCGTATTCGGCTGCATTTTCTCCTTATTTAGCCGCAGTTCCTTTGCCAATGTCTAGTACAAAAGTATACTAAAACCCATGAGTATACAACAAACAGATACCCAAGGACTCAAGCGTTCACCTGTAGGTGTGCCCATCCGCACTGATATCAAGGAAATATCACTGGCATAGCAACGTCTTGATCCGTGCACTCGCAACATTATCACAGTCTATGAGCTGTTTCATCGGTTGAAGCAACATAGAAAAGCGTAACCTAAGAGTTTGGAAGTCAAAAAAGTCAAGTACGTCCGAACTGGGGAACATGATAAGAAAAAAAATGCGGAGTGTTGGTCCACGGAAAAGAGTGAAGGCCCTGAGTGAGAAGGCATGTAACAAAGCAAATGAACTGCTGGGCTCACGAGTACTTCGTGGGTGGCTTTACCGATACGCGCAGCCTTCCAGAATAAACCGCGGAACCTGCGGCGACACCGACCGCTTTGCAGCATTAAGTTATGAATCGCCTAAGCTGTTGGATCACGTGACGAAAACACAACAAACACAAGTCTGCGCATGGAATTCCATCACGAGCACGGCTTCGACGCTCTGGCCACGCGAGGTGTGTTTCGAAAGCAGATAATAAGACGCATTGCCCTCACAAATGTCAACTCTGAGTGAACAAGTATCATCCGAACGTTGCCAGTCGCACGTCTGGGCGGCAAAGATTGTGTTACAATTCTCAGTAAACACCTTGATATCGATGTCAACTTGACATAGAATTGAGCTGCTCACCGAGTTATGAGATCTTTGCTTTCATAGTCAGGTGCAAACATCTGAGACAGTGCGTTTATGTGGAAACTGAGAACTCAACTAAAAGATTTGGCAGAAACATGAAACGGTTGACGCACCCTGATCGGTATGGATCAAGCAAGTTGGGTGCCTTCATTTTCACGTAGGTGCAGGTGCAAATTGACAAAATTACTACGGTGAGGAAGGACTTAAAATCGAATAACGCCGACTGCACAGGCAACCTTGTTGAATCTCAGTTTCTCGAGGTACGAAGAACAACATGCACACAAGCCCCATAATAGCAGAACCCTACAAACACTCGCCATACGTCATACCTTGGCAGCACATACGCGAGCGCATTATCCTTGAATTCCATAGTCATATGCGACTGAGAAAAGTAGATGAATATTTCTTTTCTCTTTCTCATTTTCTCAGTGGCATGACCAACAGGACTGCTTGTAGGCAAACATTAATCGAAAGAAAACTTCGAGCGGTGTGATAGCCTATGTCCAGTCACCCTTGATGGGACCAGAAATACAACAAGGCGCGAGTAAAGGAGGTGTGAAATATGCCTCGGGCGCAAAAGGACTAGACCACACCATGTCGCAGATGCGTCAGTATTCGTCGAGTGAGTCTTCGATCCTCAATTACGTATGGCAGTTTTCACCAATCAGCCGTTGAATTTGCCGTTGTTCTCAAGCCGTATTGTCCCACTGAAAAGAACTCACACAGAATCCAGAGAGAAAACTATGCGTATCCGGCTACCCTTGTATCACAAGCTGTTAGTAGGTTTTGTCTTTTGTGGTGCACGTCGGAACCCAAAAAATGTTCGTTTTGAGTTTCCACAAGAAGAAGAAGAGTGATGGGATCAGATCACTTCTTGTGTCCACTGTTGAACTGTGGTAACATGCCATGATACACATACTGAGCCTCTGCTCCTTATGATTTGGAACCGGACCAAATTACCTTTATACCTTACTTAATCAGCAGCAAAGCGCGAATCCCAACGGGCGACACAGACGAACTTCCGATCTCACGATCGTCAGACGCTAACGATGACAGTGCCACTGCAGTCGCGTACATTTATCGCGACGCCACCCTCGCGTTATGGCATGGCATGTTGGGAAGCAAAAAGCGCAGCACTGTCGCGCACATGATCCTACGGTCAGATGGCCTAGTGGAGATCTCTTTTTGAGATCGATCCGCCTAGTACAGTATGATCCCCTCATCACTCTTGATAGAAACCGGCCGCCGGCGGTCAATTTTCCAGTCGATTTATAATTAAATTCATTTTTTTTTATGAAACAAAACCTTGCGCAGATTTTTTTAGAAGAGAAACTCCCGTTCAGGCCTTGCAGCGCTTTCAATCTTGCGCAGTTCTGCAGAGCAAGGCTCTATATCGATATTTCCGATAACCGATCTATCTCTATGACGTGCAACCCCCCAGCTGGGGGGGGTGACCCATTCCCCTCTG